>OMLF01013159.1:7811-61965 GCA_900302615.1 Holocentrus rufus | reverse complement strand
TGAATTTCTTTTTTGCAAATGCATGAATGTAATGAAAGTGTCAGCTTTGCGGTCTAACCTCACTCTCTAGATGCAGTGTCAGTTCACAGCCCTAAAGATTTGAAGAGTAGAATCTCTGTGAGTCAGTCAGTAGTCGCAGCCATGCTTGTAATTACCATAAAGCAAAGCTAATCGTATTATTAGTTGCTCAGCTAACTAGGGAGCTTTTTAGAAATTGTTCTTAACCTCTCCAGTTTTAATTCTTATAAATCTACACTACTTTGAAGAACACTTACAACGGCCACTAACAGATGCATTTGTTTAAAAAAAAAAAAAGTAACACCTTGAGGATTTTCTCTGCTGTGATGATGAGTGTTTCTGTGGTCCCAGCAGCTGTTTTGTGGTTACATTAGTCACAAAGCCACTATACCTATCTTCAGTAAAGTACACCCTCTTGGCCTAATTGCTATAATAGTGCATATTAAAAGAATTAGGAGTTACTCATTATGTAACTCTTATGAATAAGATCTTGTACTGGGTGTTGTTCATATTCTCAGATGTCCACCATTTATTTGCAGTATACCTACGGAAGGCCTGATATGTCCTACACCTACTTCACGGCCAGCCACACAACCTACTGTGCCACTGACACGGCGTTAAAACCGCTTCAGTTAAAGTTGGGCAGGTGAAGGTAATGTCAGGCACAATTCAGTTAAGGTTAAGATTACTTTTATGTAGCTAATGTGGCTAAAGTTAGTCAGCTGTCATGCCAGGGTGAGGTTTTGATCATTGTAGCAACTTGAACACGGGTACTTGGAGTTGAGGCAAGTGCATACTCCTGCAGCCTCCATGTCCTTACTTTCCACTCTGTTATTTTAATGTCAGACGACTACCTATTTCAGTCATTTCAGCTCCACTTTTGCTTAACTGTGTGAAATTAGTGTTCATCGCTTTTTATAACAACTTTTGGATCAAAATTTAATTTGAGATCATCTTGTAACACTGCAAACCCTGGAACTGAGTCCTCTACTTGCTTCTGCAATGAAAAACTGAAGTATAATACTTAGTGTGCTTTAAAAAAAAAAAAAAAAAAAAAGCATTGTCGATCCGTCCTCTGCCACTCAGCCTTCACTGAGAGGGAGCTTTGATTCAAAGGTTTGTGTTTTCTACAGATCATGGTTCGCCTTACTTTTTCACAGAGCATTTTTAAGAGCGCCTTGCGTGCTCCTAGTTTATGCCTCAATAAATCCAAGCCAAGAGTGTAAAATGTAGCCATTTTGGAGACAGTGTTGTCTCAATCAGGTTTCATTGTCATGGATCATTCTCTGTCGGGAATGGCCAGCATGGATTGCAGTTGGCTGTCAATCAACAAATCTTAATTTAGATTGATCATAGGAAATACTTTGTTGGCTGTTTGAGATGGGAAAGGGAGTAAGTCCCGCTAAAGTTTCTGGTAAAATGTTCGGGGCAATTTTTTAGCAATTCACTTCAATCACTTCAAAGCTCACTAGACATCTCTCCACTTCCAGCTGCAGTAAAACTAAAGCTAAAAGAAACGACTGAACCTACTTTCAAAACATCCTGGTCTGGGCGTAGTTTATTTCTTCATTTATTTATTTTGTCTTAATGTCTGTCCAATTAATTTATACTTAGCTGAGGAGGCCATGTAGAGAGTTTTCTAATTGATGGTTAGCCTCAGTTGGCTCCTGCAGGCTGTCTGTGAGGACAGAAGCCAAAGACATGCCCAAAAATGTCTTGCTTGTGCCATTTAGGCAGCAACGACTTTTTAGTACATAAATAAGCAGCTTTTTTCAGCTCATGGTTATTGTATTGCAGTGAGAAACAAAAGTATGTCATTAATATATGAATCAAAGCATAAATATAAACACTACTTGAATTGGCTATCTTGCGCTCACAACTTGTGTTTGCCTGCCGGACACCCATTTGTTGGGCGCCCTCAGATCAGCTGTTTTTTTCTGAAAGTTACTCGAACACACGGGTAAGAGGGACTTGTATTTTTCGGGCTTGTTTCCAAAATGTCTTTGCTTTTTTTTTTAAACTTGTTTGCATTCACACACCAATTGCACAGAATCAAAACAGCGAGACGATCTCAGGTGACATCCAAGCTGTCAGTCATCCCCACCTGCTGCTGGGCTCCACCACCTGAACAAACTGCAGCACCTGCTTGCACTGAACAGTTCTCACCAACCACTTGCAGAAGCCAGGATGCAGCTGTCCTGTTGGGGTTTTATTGCAGATTTTGAATCTTAACCATAAGAAGGGCCAACAAACTCAAATCTGCTTTCATAGTACATTCCTATATTAGCCACTGACTTTTATTGCTTCTTAACATCACTAATTATCTGTTTGGGCTTTTTGTGTGCATGCATGAACAGCAGCCAAGTCGGCATGCATGGTCTATAGGCAGGGATATTTAACGGTGTGCCAAGGAGGGCAGAGTGGAAGCAGGTTTTCATTCCAACCAAAGACTGGAGCAGGTGATTTCACTGATTAGCTCCTCTCTTCTAGTTGAAGATGTCTTAATCAGTGAAATCGCATGGTGTGGTGATTACAACCTGCAGACTCCCAGCCCTGCAGCACATGGATGAATGACCCTGGTCTATGCTACACACACACACAAGCTGCAGCTGCACCTGTGTTGGTTACCCACTTCATGCTCCGCACAAGTGTCCTCCTTTTGAACTTGAACTCCGGGTTTGAGCTGATGACCGCCCACGTGTCCTATGCAATACTGTAGTAACAGTATTGTTGTAGGAATACTATTGACATAGACAGGAAGAGATGACCTCATAGATTGGACATGCACTTAGTGTAAGAATATAATCTCAGTCATGGGATCTTAAGTCTTAAACGCAAGATCTGTGGTCTGAAATTACAGCCCCCATTGGAAGTCTTGAGTTGCTGCAGGGACCTTTGAGCAAACAGTCAGGTGCCCACAGTATAAGATTCACAGTATTTCTGCCATTTTGAATCACAGAATATCACCACTTTCCATGCAATTTTATTTGAGCAATCTGAAAATATAGATTTTAAAACACTTTAGCTTTGAATTTAATGCCAGTTGCCACACAGTCCTATATAATTCTAATATTCAGTATTGCCAGTTTGACCTTTTTGTAACACAATAAAAAAGGAATTTTGGTTGAAGTTAGTTGAAAAAAATATAAAAGATGGTCCCATGCAGCTGTGTGCCTTAGGGGTTAAAGGATCTTGAAATAATCCCAGCTCATCAATCTATTTCCCTTCTCCTCCATCACTGCTCTGCTCTCCTTAATGCCTCACATATCCTATTTCCCCCTTACTACTCATTAAGCAGTCTGCATGGCACTTGGGAGTTGTGTGTCATTCTGCTAAGTCTTTCGCTCTCATAACAAATCCCCTTCCCTTATATAAAGTTTTGTTGAGCATAAAAATTCACAAGGACCACAACCCATACCTGATGTTTTTGTCTCGGTTGTGCTTCAATAGCATTATAACCATATTTTTTTTTACTAAATGCATTTGCTACATAGCCACTATCATAAATTCTGTGGCTTAGGAGCTGTATGGTGCCATTCAAAGCTTATTTTTTGACACTCACAAAAAGTTCCACAGTGAAAAGCGCACATCGAATGAAACAGAGTCAAGACCATCTGTCTTTGATTAGCATTTCTCTGAATACTTGGTGTTCCCACTTGGGCTGCCTTGGATGGATTTGCATGAGATGTGTGCACGTCCAGTTAGAGGTTTGTGTGTGTTCACCTTGTCATGATTTATGTGTTGAGTTAAGCTGTTGTGTGAAGTAAATCGTGTGCCAAAAAAAAAAAAAAATGAAGCCCTAGAATTCTACAAGAGAGAAGGTTGTTATTAAAATGTCACATCACAGGGCTTTGTGTTTTGTGGTGCAGGCATACATGTGTGATAGTCATCAGTTACAAGTATCAAAAAAAAATGTGTGAAATAGACATGATGTCGCCAGTTCAAATATGTTGTGGAGATTGAGTCAACTTGTTTGGAGAAATGTTTTAAAAATGTGTATATTTTCCTGTTGCATGGTTGGCCTGATGCTGGTGCTGTTGAGCACAACCAAATACTGCCTGAGGAGGAACACTAAATGTATAATATATACTATATAATAAAGCCCTGTTTTCTTTTAGCTTTTCAGTGTTTATTTTCTTGTGGTGCATTATATCTGGCTTGAAGTATCCCTTTTTTCTTTTTTTCTTTTTTTTTTTTTGCATTCAAGGTGCTTTCTGATTGTGTATTTTCTCTGTTGCCTGTCTGGTTGTTTTTTTCCTCTCTCTTTTTGTGGTGACATGTCCTCAACATAGAGCACAATTAAATATTGTTTGACACACTATGGTCCCTATCTCAAATGTGTGAAGTTTATAAATTATACAACTGGAACCAAGTCTAATCTTCTTGCTAATTATCAGTGAGACAATGGTACAAATATTTTTTTTATCAAAAAGTACAATTCTGGGAGCTTCTTATGATATGTTTCACAAAAAATGTCTTCTGTACATTTGGCTGGCTAACAGCACATGAAAGCGTTCATTTTTCCAAGGCAGTTTTGAAATAAAAGCAGAGATGATTGTGTGGAGTAGATATCAGAAAGAATTATAGAACAGTCAATCTATAGTCGGGGGGCCTCTGTATCCATCATCTATCGTACCACTCCAAAGGATGAAAGGCTATAATGCATTACAGGACATTGTAAGTAACTGTAGTCTTCCAATTTCCCAGGGTTATTGTGGGTTTCTGGATTTTCTCCTCATTTTTAATGGCCACCGATCACTCTGTAACCATCCCTAAAACTGCAGTGTAGCTCAATCTATTGCCTTGTCAGTATCTCCCTATGCCTCTAAGTGGGACTACTTTATTGCTGATATTAAAATTTTTGACTCAGTAAGTCATTGTAATTTGTCTTTCTGGTGATTAATATTCAAATGGAAATTGGTTCCAGGGTTAAAGGGGAACAACTTCTGAGGTGGAAGTTTGCCATTTGCACCTGGGAGCAAGACGTGAGATTGTGAATAAACATTGATCCAAATTTAGCTGTTAGACCTTTAATTTGTATAAAGAATGCACTTGCTGGAGGCTAAATAACCTCTTCCTTCAGATCACAGTGAACTTTGCACACTGCATAATAAGGATTGTTCTTACACTGTACATACTGTGCATGGTACAATAATGCAGCACAAACACAGAGATCAAAAAAATAATTGATGTTGCATCCCATGGAGCATAATGTATTTACTCCCTCCATTATCTCTTCCATGACATTTACTGGGATAGTTTCTGTGATTTCCAGGCGGCCCTTAGTCTTTCCTCTGGGCTTAACTCCTCTGACAGGCCCTTGATATACTAACATTGTTTGCCTTACCCTTCAGTCTGCCTCCGGGGAGAAAAGTGATGCAAGATCAGTGTGGTTATGTTGATTCAGTGTTTGCGCCCCCTAAGCAGGTTAACCTCTCGGCTCTTAGGGGCTTGTGGGACCTGCCAGTCATTCCCAAATGAAGACTTGTCCAGCAGGCTTGTCAGCATGTCCCAGCTCCATACCAGCAACCAAGTAATGCTGCCTCACACAACATGGACACCGAGTCCTGTGTGAACGTCGTGTCCAACATATTCACAGTCCCAAATCTTTTATGGGTACAATAATATAAATATAGGTATCACAGTTAAATGACTATAAAGTGTGAAATATGAAATTGTTAAAACAGTCATCACATAATCATGAATCACACTACCCTCATCATTGAGCCAGGGGAAGACAATCCCAACATCAACCAATGATTAAGTGACGTATACCCACACTGAATAATTGTACTTTCATTATTTTGTTTTTCTTAATTTATTTTGCTTGTCACAATCACTCTTCAGCCGGCTCTACAGCCACAAACTTTCTTCATTTGGAAGCACAAACAAATCATGTGATGGCACTAAAAATTTTGTTTATGGACTTTTTTTACACACACATGAAAATGTGGCCTACTGAAATATAGAGCCTATTAGAATTAAGCTGACCACAGTATTTCTGCCCACTACATTGTGCTGTATTGCTGGATAAAAGACAGTGCCACAAGAGCTAATGGGGAAAACTACTGTATATTAATCATTCAGTTTACATCCTCCCAGCACAGTAACAAATGCTGGACTGCATGAGATTTTTACAGATTTTAGTGCTATGATTTGAACTGCCTCGCACTCTCTTACATAACACTTGAAGGGATTTCAGATTTTTTTGTTGGATTAAATGAAGTAGTATGCAGGGTAGAGTGAAAGGAAATATTGGAGATGTCACATATGGCATTAATATAACAGGACCACCAATTTAAAACTGACTTAAGGATTAAAGAATGCATGTTTGTGCAGGAGAGTTACTCAGTTGCATGGCTGTGACATCATTCACGCACATCAGCACCCTGGCAAGGAAGGTGAAGCACTCTGACCTAAATGAAATGCTTTGATCCCATAAACACCAAGAACTTTTTGGAATATCATTAAGTCATATGCACCCATATAAATGATCTGATTCAACTTGGCTGTGTTGAGGATAAGGAGTTTCCATCTTTCTTCAAATGGCCGTCAGGAATCCACTGACTGCAGCAAATGCTTCCAACTCTGAAACACGCTGTAAATGTTACAACAACAGCACATGACCAGTGTAAAACCCGGGCAATAAACACCAATAAATTGAACAGGTGCCGTAAACAGCACATTTCATCTGTGGCTCCCAAAGATTACCCTGTTTATTTCTGTTGGCTGCTAGATTTACATCCGAACCATTTGATAAGAGATGGAAAAGAGAAAAGCTCTATATTTTTCAATATGTCAACACTATACCCACTAAACCCCATCCTGGCAGTTCTGAAGTTGTGAGAACTACCAAATTAAATTCATACAGGTACCAGTACTCTCTGAGCATCTCTAAAATCCCAGGGTCCACTCTGGTTGGATGATTTGGTAAATGGCAAACTATTAGTCTTCCAAGTGTGTACTCAAGGGTGCCACGCGGGTCCCTTGACAGCTACCACTGAGATGTAATGCATTTAACCCCCAAGCTGCTCGGCAGACAACACCAGAAGATTGTTTGGCAGCGGCTTTGTGGGAAAAGCCGTGGATAGAAAGCTATGGAGCTTTCATCGCCCATAACAACACAAACTAAAAGTGCATTTTACTTCAGCGCTGACAAGTTCATGGAAACAAACATTTCACAGCCTCAGCCACATGTTTGTCTTTTAAGTGCTGTCAGCTCCTGTATTAAAGGGTCAAACAATAAATTTCGGGATGAAAAAATATTTTCAATCTGTTAAATTGCTATGTAAACCAGGCCAGTGGTGAGGTGACAGCTTTTCATCAGGAGGCACAACACATTATTAGAGGTTGGCACTTTAAAGGGAAAACTGTTCTCTGAGAGCCTCTGACAGGCAGCCAGCTATAATTAACCTAGTTATGACTGGTAGTCTGTATTGTAATGCACTGTGAGTTCTGATTTTAAATGTCGACACTGCACCCTATAAATCAGCCCACAGTATATGTTATTTTATGTCACAGGGCATAAAAGAGCACCTGAAAGTCCTTATTCATATAGGCCTGATGGAAAGTGTGTGTTGTCAGTTAATTCTCTGCCCCCTGCCTTCGTTCTCATCGTTGCCTCTTTTAACTGTCGGTCTCTCCATGCTGCAGATCCAAGTCACACCTCCTCCTCCTTTTCTTTTCTTCTGTTCCTGTACTCCTGCTGGGTGTACCGCTGCTCCCCCAGAGGGGGACACGCTCTGATGGTCCCTCAGCTGAAGTGGCTGCCGCGCTGCCGACCACCAGACAGAACAAACAAGATTTCCCATAAGCCCTCAGACCCTCCCATTTTTGCTCCATCTGCCCCTGTCTCCCAAGCAAAATCTTAACTGATCTTATCCGGTTAACCTCCTGGCAGCACAGCACAGGCACAGAAACCCATTAGAGTTTGAATGTTGGCCACCAAAGTCAGAAATTAGATACAGCGGTGGATTTGTGAGGTGAGTCAGGCAGCTTAGTAGCCGCAGACGGTCTCAGGCACAGCTTAAATCATAGAGGGGAGGGATGGTTTATAACCTGGACCCGGCATTTATCACAGGGGACAGTGGCATGTGGGGCTTGGGCTGTAATTAGTTGAGATATTCGGGATAAACCATGCTGTACTATTCTGGATTGCACCGTATAATATTTCATTTAGATTATTATGTGTAGTTATATCAGATCAGTGCAGTGAATTCTACTTTTTGGGAATTTCATCCTTAAAACTCAGACAGTTCTAAATTCACATTTAGTAACCCATGTATAGAGAATCATGATGGTTTCTTGCATTATAATATTCTCTCAACCAAGCAAAGTGAGGAATGAATTTCACAACCAACAAACCACATAAACTTGACACAACCTCTGAAGCAGTACGAACATATTTCCTCTTTTATTTACATTCCTTTTCAAATGTTAACATTTTTCGCTATAACTTTTGATCAGGTTGGCATTTTTTCTCATTAAAATAAATTGGCACAAGTAAAACATATGTAGACAAAAGTTTATTTACACCATACAACATTTTGTTTTTAAATATTTTATACAGAGCTGCAGATGAGAGAGCTTGCTGGGATCCTTCAAGCAGATTCTGCAGTATTAAAGTTGTGAAATATATTATTTATATAAAAGTGAGTATTATCTTTATTGCATTTAAAGCAATGAAGAATGTAGCTTGACAAACATTCATTTTAATATGACAGAAAAAATCCTCTTTGCCTCCCATGTTTTATATTATAAAGTAAAAAGTGTAGTAATGGCCAAACAGACTGTTATAAACTTTTTAAAAACCTGCATAAATATATACATTGTGCTCCCGGGTCCAGTTTTGTGAAATCAAAACTAGACCCAATGAAGCTGGGACGACATGGCATGTCATTTGCTTTTGAGGTTTCATCTAGAGAGATTACCTTTTTTAGCCAATTCCTCAACAGATAGTTTGAAACACATGATGGTAAATATTGTACACCAGGCTGCCCCACACTAAGTACACTAGTGAGAATACAAAAAGTAACACTGATGTTTTTTTCCCTTTTTTCTTTTTTCCTTCTCCTCAGTCCTTATATTGTATTGGCACATAATGTCCCTGCCACACTCGTATTATCCAGATATGTATGCCAAGGCTGTTAGAAAAGTCTGTTGCTTTTTCAGTGCAAAATACATCCTTTCTCCTCCTTTCCTAGTTTGCATTTCCTAGTTTTTCCACATCTAGACCTCCGTTTGGAAGTCTCCCTCTTGGACGTCTAAGGGTAAGCTGACACACTTTTCCCACTCTGCAGGCGTCATCTCCAGTGAGTCCTTAGTGTCAGATTCTAGTACATTCATAGTGGCGTAATTCTGGTACTCACAGGCTGGATTGTAGCTCTCCCATGGGTTCTTGTTTGGCATTGCCTTGTCCTGTGAACATGGCCAAGGGTGCATGATATTAGAGACATGACATCCTCTGGCGCTAAACTCATAAATCTTCATTTTCAAAAAAGCATTATTTGCCCTCTAAAGGCGCTTAATTTAATAGGGTACTGCATCAATTCCTCGCCATTGCTAATTAAAAGCAATAGTATAATGGTGTGAAAAGCATCATATAACAAAAGATAATGGTAGTGTATTAAATGTGAATGTGGTTATATTATTATCATGGAGTCATAGTGGATTGTGCTTTCCCCAAGCCCAGAAACTCCAATAGACTATATGGGCTTCAACTGTAGGTCATTCATCTGAATGGGCTCTCACTGACAGTCCCAGAGACTCTATAGAAATAAGGGAGAGAGGCTGTTCCCAGTCAGGGAATATAAAATGGTTACTAATGTCTGCAGCCAGCTCTGCAGTAGATTCATTTGGGAAAAAAAGGAAAAGGGGGAGTGAGGATGTAGTTATCGTTTTCTATTCAAAAGTCCTTGCAATGGTAACTAAGCAACAAGCAGCAAATTACATTGTGCTGTGGGGGTGATTGAAATATGAGTGAAAAAGGATTACATGCAGCCAAAAGGCTGCTGTGTAGCTGACAGTGTCTATACACATACAATAGTGTGGCTCTGTTTGGTTATGAGCCCAATTTTTATTTGTTACATTCAATACAGAAAACATTCTCGCTTGTCTGAGCGAGATGGATAAAGCTCAACATCCCTATTGTCTACAGCTCCAGCCAGGTGTGGAGAGCGATGGAGGGACTTTGATTTGCAACAGGGTCAGGAAGAATTGAGGGAAAAAAATCTGAGTCACATTAGAACGTGGCTTCTATTTGTGTATCAAATGTGACAAAAGAATTTGCAAGAAAAGAATTCCAACACACACTTACACTAAGTGAATAGCAAACTCAAGGTAATATTTGTATAGATGTTGATAGATTATCTGCCATGCATTAATGGAATAATGATGGGGTTGCTGAGTAGATAAATATGCATGTAAATAAAAGTGCATTCATGGCCTTGCATTGGAATGGATGCACTCTATTGCTGCTGGATTACCAAAGGTCCTCCTTTCCTAAGACTGGCCTTGTGGACAAAACGCTTCACTGCTTAGGAGCCAGCCCCCACAGTAACCTCCTGCCAGCTGCTGGCAAACCCACTAGGTATAGGAGGCTTCACTTCCACATGAATACATTAGCTAGATAACTGCTCATTTGCACAATCACACATTATGTGTCCTGCACCGGATATGTAAACAGGGTATTTGGATGTTGTTCTCTCTAATTGGCTCACAGCCACCCCCCTGGTTTCCTGTTACTCACCATGCTGCCCATATTTGGTATGTCTCGAAATCGGTCCAGGGTTTGAAATTTCTGATTCAGTTCCTGGAACAGCTCCATGTGTCTTTTCCTGGTGTGCATGACTTTCTGCAATGGCAAGGGTTTTTTTGGTATTGAAAGCCAATAATGGAAATGCATCTTCCTCTCCACCCCCTCCAACTCTCTGTTTAACTCTGTTTAATTTGTTAGTGTGTCATGGCAGCTTACTTAGAGGCCAGGTTTGAAACAAATCTATTTGTCTCTGCATATATACAAATAACTGCCAAAATAAAGGAAACACCAACATAATGTGTTCAACTAGGATGCCGGATCACTATGAGCCTCCAGAACTGTTTAAATTTGGATTGGCAAGAGAGTCTGGATTCAGCATAATTCCTCCATGACAAAGTCCTTCATTTCATGTTTACTTGATGTAAGGGAAATCTTGTTTCATCTGGTTCAGTCAAACCTGGCCCAAAACTTGTACTCTAAGGGAGTGTGGACCTAAACCAAGCTAATAAAATGCAACCCACGCCATAACAGCTGCCAGAACCCCCCAATTTACACGTTTCCTTTACTTTGGAAATTTGTACATTATATATGCAGTGAAGCCTGATTAAACAATGCAAAGGAAATGCTAAAACCTGTCAAAGGGGGTTTGATTATGTGTTTACTTCCTTGGCCTGCAAGCCAATGTAATCATTGTTGAAACCAGTGGTAAAATCAGATGTGAAATGTGCAAATGACTGTGAAAGCATACATCTCGGAAATCAACGTATAGCTAATGGATGTAGGAGATGGAGAAGGACAAAATGTAGATGAGAACTGCTGCCCTGTTTGTCAGTTGAAAGCCTTGCTTTTACTTTAACTGCTAAGCATATCACTTCTTGTTGACTTAAGGCTATGTAACTCCAATGAGCATAAGAGCCACAAAAAGTAATAGAAAATCAAATGACAAACACAACTGCAAAACATGGCTTTTCTCTGGATTAAAAAAGCTAGATGCAAATACTAAACAAAAACAATTAACAAAGAAAAATCTATATAAAAAAACTACATGAGAAAAATGTACATACCTCAAAGTCCAGATCAGAATATCGTGACTTTCTTCTCTGCAAAAGCAAAACAGGAAGCTATTAGATTTTGAGGCATCAATTGCATTGTATGAACATGCTACATGTGATGCAGTAAAGAATGTAGCTCTGAATCCTCTGAGCTTCAAACATCTCAACATATGTACCTCTAAGGAGCTCATAGATATTGTGGACCCTGTCTCGCTTCTCGAAAGCCCTGTATTCTCCTCCATCTCAGCTAGGAAGTTCTTAACAGCTGTGCGAGGTTCAAAGGGCAGGTTTTGCATGTGCTCTGGAGCGCTAGGGTACTGCTGCTCCAGGTTCACATTCATGTGGTCCATGCCTGATGGGCTGATATTGAAGTCAGGACTCATCTTGTAATGCATCAGCCTCTCATGCGACAGCGTATCCATAGTGATGTTCATCTTGCTGTCCTCTTTCAGGAGGGTGGGCATGGTACCTGACCCTGACACTGCGGCTGCTGCAGAGGCTCGTGGCATGACTATGTAGTCTGTCTCCATCATCTGGCCCTGTGCTGCATGGCCCTCCATGTCATGGCCGCCCATGTCTTGGTCACTCTGGCGCATGGCGTCGTCAGTGCACAGATAAACAGTGCGGCGCATGTCAGCGTTGCTGTCAGCCATGCACTGCTCTCCCAGCTCACCCACTCCCATAGGCATGTGCAGAGCTGAAGGCTGCTGGATGATCACTTTGGAGATGATGTTGCCAGGCAACGTGGAGTAGTTGAGGCCCTCAGGGGCCTTCTCATCCTCCTCATCGTTGAGGGAAATGCGGGAGAGGGTGCCTGTTATTGTGGCGGCGCGACAAGAGCCCATGTCTTTGTGGAGAGCTGCAGGGCAGAGTGATGCAAGGATTAGTGGGAAATACTCCATAATGAGAGTGGCGTCAGAATTTGTCTGGGATTATCTAGTGCAGGACTAAAAGAACAAGTGAATTCAAATCAATATGCTCCAAGTTTGAATGAACAATTCTCAAAGGATTTTGTAATATAAAGGTAAAATTGAAGTGACAGGAGAAATGGCTGTAAATATGCAATGAATACCATTATGCCTAGATGGGTCACAGTCGTACATGTAAGTACCAGCAGCAGACGCAGGTGACTCTGGGGCATTTCACAGGAAATAATATATCACAGGCTTATATCCTCCCCCTGAAACCCTCTCTGGAATTGGTAGCCTTAATCTTAACTTAATAATGATCACCTGGTATAGATCTAACCGTATTCAACCAGGAACCACTAGCTATCTGATCAGAGATACCTCCTGGCTATATGAACAACCTGCCCTCCACCACTGGGCCTTTTACTCTTTGCCTCATGAATCATCAGATTACCTTGTCTATTCACCAAAGGCCCGCAAGGAGAACACAAGGACAGCAAACAAGATCTAATACTAGCCTTTTTGTTTCAACCTAATTTACTGCATAGAGTAGACACTGGCGACAAACAGTGTCTATTGGATGAAGGATTTAGTATTAATAATGAAGAGGGCTTTTGATCAAAGTTATTATTGTTATATACTATGGGGTGTGAGGCTGCAAAATATTCCATTTGTTGGGACTGACAATAATCCGTATTTGTAAGCAACCAATTCAAACAATGTGAGCCAAGAGATTAATCTGTTAAGTGCATCTTTAGGACTGCGGCTCTATTTCAGTCTGGATCTGGCCATGATTTATGAATGATGGCTGTCTGCTCTGCCTTTTTGTATCGGGTGTTTCCACTGTTGCTCTAAGGGAGTGTACAGCATGAGTAATGTGAGCAAAAGCGGCGTTATGGTCAGACAGCCTCTCTGCTCTCTAACAAGCTGTGTTCCTGAGAGCTCTGAATAACGGTCAGCTCGGTTGCTCCCTGCAGATCCATTTAGATTTTGTGGAGTGGGATTGGAAAAGGACAGGGATCTGCACTGGTATAACTTATTTACCCACTGCTGGTTATACACATTAACAGGTGCTCATGGAGAATCTGCTCACCCAGAATAACCCACACAATCTCTTAGGAACTCTTATGCCGCACATTTCTTCAGGTTACTTTTATTAAATCGTGGATTCATTTATCAGTAATTACTGTGGCTCAAAGGTACAGAAGAACTAAATGAAGGAATCACCCAAAGGGATATTTTTATAATAAACAATTCCAAAAAGATGCATCAAAGCTTACGATTACAAACAAGGGGGATCTCTCAGAAACATCCCATAAAGAAAAGGGCACATAGGCCCTGTGAATGATCAAGGTCTGTTCTATTACCATTTTAACATGATAATGAAAAAACATCATTGAAGATGATAGAAAATGCTATTGTTATTCAAATTGCTGCCATGGATGCCCACTTCATTTTCACATATATTTCAAATTTGACGCTGCAGTATATCTGACAGGTAATGTGAATATCCAACATATTTTTTCTTACTGTTACCTTCTCAAATGAAATTCAGTGTTTTGATAACTGCCAAAAAAAAAAAAAAAAAACTCCTGTGGGGATTGTTGGCTGTTATGTAACCTGTGCTATTTTTTACTGTCTGATCTCTTTTGGGCTTTAAAAGGCAAAGTAATAAGAACCTTGTTAATAGGAGACCATCTGTTCCTTACCTGATCGGCAGGCGATATCCACATCTTTTTCAAAGTCTGTCTGTTGAAACAAAAATGAAAATGGTCAGTTGTGCAATAATAGGCAAATTGGTAAATACTCCCAAAAAGAATGTTTTACTTTTTGCATGAAGCACATAAATAAAATTAGATTTTTCCATATCTGAAAAAGATCAGTGGCCAGATTAAGATCAATAGTGTTCTAATGCTGTTTTTCAGTGCATTACTGGAAAAATGCAAAGCTAACACGGTTTTCTCGGCTTTGTTCTAACAATATAACAATGAAACATCCATGTAGAAATTGCAGTTGCAGCAGTAAAAACAGCAGCTGTAAAGCATTTTGCACTTGCTCCAAATGACTGTATTGAACCAGGGGGCCATGACACGATTCTGCTACTGTGAAAACGGTTTCAATCTGGGGGATATTAGAATACTAATGGCAGATCATTGCTATGATGTGCCAGTGGCGTTATGCTAGATGAAGAGATTGGTGTCCCATTTCAAAGGTCAGTCAGAGAACAGTCCTCTATTACCCTGCGAGAGGCATGGGAAATGAGAGGGATACACGGCAAACATGAACAGTAAGTTAAATCAAACAGAAACGGGGGATTGGACTTCGGGCCCAAGAAAAACCAAAGAGAACTGATGCAATTTATCAGAAGGCCAAGTGTCTACCTTCCATGTAATTGCAGTTTTAGCAAAATATTATCTGGAAAATTATGTAACTGTGGGAAACAATGCCTCATCTAGCCGTGGCCGTATTAAACTGAATAATAATGGCTGAATAAAGGCATCAAGAGCAAAAGTTAAATGAAGGTCAATAGAGAACAAGGAGGTAAATATGTGTATCATAAATAACCAGGGAACACTGGGCCCACCTAAATTAAAGGGGATCTAATGGTCACACATAACTGGGATAACAGCGCCTACCATTATCTGAGCATGCCCATTAGGGAAGGTTCCTGTTGCATCACCGCTGATTGGGTCTTGGCAGTTTCTGAGGCGACATCTGAAAGCATCTTGAACCTAAAGACAAGGGGAATCAGTCTTTCATGAAGCTGTATATGGTTTTAAGAAAACAATATATTATATGTGCTCTGAATAAATCTTTGCGCGTTGACTAACATTTAGAAAAAATGTAATGCTAATAATGAGTAAATGATCAAGAGATTTAGTCTGCTATTGAGTAGTATTTGTAACAAAGGGTTAGTTAAAGTGAACAAAAATGATGGTTGAATGAATGAACAAAGAGTACAAAACACTTCTCTACCTCTCTCCTTAGGATACAGTGCACCATCACAATCACAAAACCCTGCAGTGAGTCAAAGACGGCAAAGAGGATCTGAAACAGGATGGAGCGTTTGTCTGTCATGGCCAGCACTGCAGACATCCAGGTCAACGCCAGCAGAGGTAGGACAACACAGGAACTCCACAGGGACGCCCTGCGAGAGACAGACCAGAAGGGAGGGGGAGATAAAAGCAGGGGAAATAAAGGCAGCAAATGGGTATAGATAACGTAACGAGGCCTGCACTGCCAGCTAATACACATCATCCCCTTCATGCCTTTTCCACTCCATAATACCAGCAGCGTTTTAGCAGGCATGATTCACATTTAATGAATTTAGGGTAGGGAAATACAAGCCATCAATTCTTGGACAAATGCTCAATAACCATCAAATTGCATGTGTTTATGGGCTGCAGCACTGTATAAGCTATTCCTCTCTAAAACTCTAATACAAGTCCAGTGCACTCTGCCTGTAGATGGAACTGGGACATGAGATCATGCTGCAGTGGTCTGGGAATCAGACTAAACTGTAGACGTGGACATGCTGCACATGCACAGACTCCCCGGAGCATCCTCTTATTGATTTGGAGACATTGATAGGCACTTACATCGCATTGCTAGCTGTAGTTGCTGATAAAGCAGTTGTTGATACAACACCACATTTGGCACACTTGAGAGTTAATCCTGTATGCGGCTCACTCATCTGTCTGTGGGACATAGAAACAACAACATGACAAACAACTCTCGCACCACTAGCCCGACTTTAAATTTTCCCTGTCATATTAGGCACAGCAGAAACAGCCAATATGTGGGTGTTTCAGGGATTTTCATCTTGGACTGATTCTGCCAAAGAAATACGATGCCATGTCGTTCCCGAGAGGGATCTGACCTCTTTATGTTTATGCTTCTAATTTTCTCTCAACAGCAAGAAAAGGGGGTCTAAATCTCCATATGGAAAAAAAATCAAAGAATGTGTATATTTTTACTGGGGTGTTATAAGTGGAAATCTTAGTGATAAGAAAAACGGAGGTACTAACGAGAGCGTGCTGTCATACCCTGCTCGATGCTTCAACTTCTTGTCCAGTATGCCATCTCTGGACACTAGTTTATTAAACACCAGGATACCAATCACCATGTTGACCTGTCAGAGGGAAAAAACAAAAGAACAAAAATAGAAGTTTTTCAGTTGCTTAACTGCACCAACCTTATTTCAAAGCAAATGTTAAATACATTATCGGCTATTACAGTAAGACATTCTCCATGGGAATAAATGATTAATGCCATTAGCTTTGAGGCACTTTTTTTTTTTTCAATTTTCCATCTGGGCTGAGCTTTGACCTCTAGCTTTGTACTGTTTGCTCATCACCGTGACATTTCAGCCAATGGATGAGGCATACCCTGCACACTCAGCCCAACACAACAGCCTGAAGGAAGGATCTGCCTGACAAGAATCGCTTGTCTTTTCAAAGGCACCTTTTCATGGTCTTAGCAGTGCATAGACTAATGGAAAACTGAGGCAGATGACACAGGGAAGGAAATTCTTTTCGCATTGTAATCTATATCAAATCCCTCAAGATGGGAGAAAAGAACGCATCAAGTATTTATAGAAATGGCAACCTTTATTTAACAAGATTTGTTGCTTTGAGTTTTACTGTATGATTATGATATTACATTATCAATAAAGTGATAACAGCAGCATTCTGTTCATTCTCACTGCAGCGGGTTGTTTCCTCTGTGCCGTTTTTACTGAGATTAGTTTGTGTTCCTCTGAGATTCAACCCAAATGAAAACCATAGCACATTAAAACTTGCTAAGGTTTTCATGCATGTGGATGTTCACACTAGGACTACCACTTTCTTAATGTTGGGTATTATTTCAAATCCCACAATGGAGCAGAGGCTTGATGATGAAAAATCAGATTCTGTATTCTATGCCCTCCATCCCTCTGACACAGTCTCGGCATTTTGCATAATCACATTTGCGGTGTAATTTTCTCTGTACAATAATGCAAAACAGGGATTAAAATATCCCATTATTTTCAACAAATCTAACACATATCCAATTTATAACTCCAGCAGAACATGGAGCACCATTGTGCTAAATGAGAGGGTATTGTTTGAGCACACTGTTTGACAGGACATTTTCATTCATTTTGCTTTTAAACTCTAGTTTGCTCCCCACTGTGAGATATTGTCACTGCAGTATTTTGTTGACGTACAACACAGTGGTATTTGCAGCACAATGATACCCTCAGGAAGGCTTCATTATGGATTGATGCGGGCTCTGCCTTGTGTGAATACAAGCTTCCTGCATGCATCCCAATTACAATGGTCAATAAAGTTAATGACACCAACATTGTAGCCATTATTTATAGGCGATGCACGTTGTAATGAATAGAGATGTATTTCTCCTAATATTGCATTGTTAAAATTTAATTTGGGGTAAACAGGACGACTGTAGGTCAACACAGAGGAGAGCAGTGGTTGTGTTGAAAACAGGACAGGAGTGTGTGTGAGCTATTGCAGAGAAATCAGATCATTGGCAGCTCATTGTTGACCCACCACGTCACTGATTCCTGAACAACGCCATCATAAAAAGATTCAGTCTATTCTGGTTGAAAAAACAGGCCACTGGTCATTCAGTCAAGCTCTAGCTGTCTACAGTACCAATATTGTAAGATACTGTAGCATTTGGGATATACAGAATTATTTGTGTTACAATAAATAGAATTTAAAGTAGTAAGAATGATAGACACTGCTTTATTGTACAGATTCTTTGTTGTCAACTGATTTCCTAGAAATTACTCTAGAGGTGCCCCTGACTAATTGACATGTAAAGTAAATGGTTATATAAAAATGTTGAGCTTGACATTTTGTTGTCAGAAACATACCAGAACAACAGCGGCTGCAGGTCCAACAAAGGCATACAAGAGCCCACCTTCCAGAGACAGCCAACAGCTGCAAGGAGAACAGGAGGAAAAAAAAAAAAAGTTAATTCCCACCAAGAAATTAGCATCCATCAAATTAATGGTGCACGCCAGCATACAATTGTATTCTCCACAATTGTCAGGGGAGTAGCGCCATATGCTGTAGTTCTATTTCCAAAGTTTCACAGGGTAATAAAATGCTAAAGAGATTTTAAGCATTGTTTATGCATTTGGTATCCAGCAGGGATACAACTCACAAGGAATTGGGGCCTTGCTGTGCTACTTTGAAATGTGATCAGGTTCTTGTGTAGTTGAAACCTCTGTGTCAGTACTTCTGCTAGAACAGAACAGAATTGCATCTACTACAAAAAAAATTAGCATTATTTGCGACTTACTGTGTGGCACGATTTAGGTCAAGTATACTATGGAAAAATTGTTTGATTATCATAATTATTACCATGAACCTATTGCATGCAAATGTATTACATAATAAGTGTAAATGAAAGAGCAAACAAAAGGATGGGTAACTTACTACAGGGGTGTCCCATAGCCCTTTGTTTTTGTGAATCCCATTGAAACAGCAACCACTAAGGCTGGTAATCCTTTAAAAGAGAAACAAAATCAATAGTTATTCGAGCAGTTCTAGTTGCTTGTCAGAACTGAGGGGAACTTAAGCCCAGTTCTATACAGAGTAAACAGAATCCCATGGCTTCCAGTCATTAAGTGAAGTGCAGCTCGACTCACTCTATTAGGAGCTACAGTTGGAAGATTACAAACCCCTCTGACGGAGTACTATCAACTGTGTGCATTTCAATATAGCTTGCACACAGAATTTCAATCAACATATTGCATTAAGTGGCATTGGGAAAGAGACTGTGCTGTGCTTCGACAAAACAGCAGCGGTGCACTGAATCTGCAGAGCCACATAAGACAACCCAAGGACCTCCCACCTTCCACACTCCTATATATGAAGGGATTTTTTTGCTCTATGCCTCCTCAATATAGACTGGTAATGGATTGTTGTATTCTGTCCTTGCTGGAGAGTGCTCGGAATATTAACACCTTCCCTCTTGAAGCAACACAGGCAGGTGCTATTGATGCAATCAGTTTCCTGAAGGCAGAAGGCGAGGACCCTGTGGTCATCCAGTGTCTCTCTGCAGTGTTGAAGAGGTAAAGAGTGCCTAGTGTACACAAGCACGTCATAAATCACCATGCAGGCAAAAGCCCGGTGAAGACGCTGCACTCCAAACAGGCTGAATTAAGACAACATGGCAGACTGCAGGTATCACGTGCTGTATCTCCATTTAAAAATCAATTCTATTCTCCATTCTATCAATTTTCCTCTATATTTTTATCGCATATGAGCAGAGATGCTACTGTATAGTCGATTACAATACAGTCATTCTGATTTCAAGTCACTGTATGGCAAAATGGTTTCTGCATTATGAAATGGAGCTCTTGTCATCCCATGTAAAATTGAACATCTATTGATTATCAAATAATCTTTTATGATCTTTTCATACATCTATATCATCGGAGAACAGCCTTTGTCTCTACTTTTTTTTTTTTTCCTTTCCAGCAAGCAGTGGCACTGCAATGACTAAGAGAGCCTTGTTTGTTGCTAGGTAACAAGAAGAATGAGTGTGGGCTCTTTCATAATCAAATTGATTTTTTTTAAAGGAGAGACTTCTGAAGTCTGTAAGTAACAGCCCTATGGACAAGGATTCAGAATAACATCTACTTAAAATATAACAAATAAAAATAAAAAAAAGATAATCTTTTGAGTTTTCATACATTTGACTACATGTTTAATATGCCACCATTCATCCTCTAGTGAACAGTGGGGAGAAGAGGGGGTTCCCATTTGCACTGTAGCCTGTAATATGTCAGAAGCCGGTGTGATATATGTGCTGCATTTATGTGCAGTTTGTTGAGGAAATAAATGTGTACAGTTGGTAAATGCAAGCGCTCTCCCATCTTGATTTCTTGACTGAAATGATTTCATTGTCAGAAATATGTTTTCAGTTGATGTATGATTGCCTTTAATGTATCTTTTGAGGTGATATATACAAGGAACATACAATGCACATTCATACATAGATGCACAGCCTCAGGCATCTAAAACATGCCCATAATACAGTAAGTGAAATGTGACAATGCAGCGACTGAAGATATTCTATTTGTTGTATACTTATATTGATTCTTTCTTTGTGATACATGCAATTTAAAGTTACCAAGGGAATGGGGCTGAAGATGAGACACTACAAAGCATTTCAGCGTGTGCGTGCATGTACATTTCATATTTAACCCAAGCTTCAGTATATGAATTCAATACACGTCAGTTCTGTACACATTTCATTCTCCTGAGCTCCATTCCCAAGGGCTTCAGATAAATGAGGTTCTATTGTAGTCCAAATGGATGGCTTATACCCTATTTATCAGACAACAGGTCACTGCAAATTGCTACGGGTGAACTGCACTGGTCAGTCTCCCCATTGCCCAAGGCCAGTCCATTTACCCAACCCTCAGATAGTTTGATGGGAGCACAAAGGCATCACAGCAGAGAGGCTGACAGGATGAAGATCGAGCCGTCTCCCAGATAGACAATGAGAGAAAGGATGAGATGTAGAGGGAAAGACGTACAGAAGCATGGAGAGAAACACTGGAAAGAGATCTTAAAAGCCACAATGAAAGTAGCGAGGGATGGTTTGAGATGAAGGAGAGGTTTAGAGAAATATGCGACTTACCCCATCCAAGACACAGAAAGCGCTTGCGGATAAGCCTGGTCCGGACCTTTCCTGTCACGGCCATGTAGGACTGCCAAGCCTCTGTAAGCACCCAGCAGAAAGATGCCAGGAAGAAGAAGTGCAGGAAGGCTGTCGTCATGATGCAGACACCCTATTGATACATGGAGCAACGGACAAGGACAGACATGTTGATTTAGGTTCAAACAAAGTCTCAGCTTGACAGAAATGCAGCATACTGGAACATCACTATGTTAAAACAGCGAAGAATGCAGAGTGGTAGCACAACAGCATATCGGCTTAAATCAGCTGTGCAACAAAACACGAAGTACAGACTCCATGACACTCCACAAGTCCAGGTTCCAGAGCAAAAGACTCCCCTGCTGATCTGTGTCAATTGTGCTGATATTTCTCATTCATTCATTTTCTTGCACCATTCTTGCAACAGCAACAGCACTTGCTTGTCCATGCGCCATAATACTACCCTGTGCACTGAATGAGACGAAGTGTCAGTATGTCCCATAGGACTACAGCAAAAGAAGTGGCAATAGTATTAAAGATCAGAGCCAGGCTAGCTGACACAAAAAGGCATGGCGTAGCATTCCTCTGCACTAACCCTCATTAGTATGCTAGGGATCCTACCTGGAGGCATGTGAGCCAAGGTCAACTGTTTTACACAGAGCGGAGGGTAACAAACCACAACGCTGCTCAACTGATACAGAATGTGCAAATTAGAGGCGGCAGAGATTGCATTTGGGCTCGACAATGGAGCATTTTTCAGCTTCATTAGCTTGTCCATCATTGTTTCAAAGAAAACCATCTCCAAATGTGATTGTTTAAAAGAGGATTAGAAATAAAGAAGTGTCCTGAAGAATCTTGTCAATGCACACTGACATTTGTGAGTAAGAAGAGATTAAGCTGTTTCAGTTCAGGGCCACTGATTATTTGCAGTGTGAAGCTGTGGTAATCTGAGTGATACTGCACAAAGAGGGAATGATTGAAGTGTATCAGCTCATCCCGGGGCATCCACACCATACTGTGAGATCCTCCGTACACTTTACATCCCCATTGAGAAAACCACACTAAATCCATCCATCCCCTGTAGCGCTCATGGGGTTCATGTGGAACAATAATCCTGTGTCACCTCATGTCAGAGAAACATGAAATTCTGTTTACCTACAGCCATGATGGATGTTCATTACAGCAATGTGGATTCAGCTAGAAAATATTTCTCAGAATTCATGGATGCATGCACATCCAATGCATGGCTGCATGCACATTTATCTATTGTGAGTGTGTGTCTGTGTGTGCATGCGTGCGTGCGTGAGTATATACCACTTATATCATTTACACAATGTCTAATTGGCAGGGCTGTGGGCATTTTTAATGCGCAGTTTTGAAGTAGTGCTGACAAAGTATAATTACCAGTGATATATTGATATACTGTACATCGATCATTTGCTGGTACAGACGTGTTTACTGTTGCCTGCCTCTTCCTCTTAAATCCACAATGGAATCAACCTGCTATACAAGCAGCAATTTTCATGTCATAAAATCAGCAATATCATGTTAAACACATTCTTAAGTCATTTTTGCACTTGCTAAAAATGTTCAGTTAACATGCACTGGTCCACCCATGACCAAGCCTATTTGCAAACATCTTCTAGGATAATAATTTTGCTATTATTGTGGAGGCAAAAAATGGTAAGCTAGCTATGTTATTAAAGTTCAATATCACTCAATTTTGGCTGACTTCCAACAGCTTGAAAGGTAAGAAGGTCAACAGTATACTGTTTTTGTTTTTATATTAGCTTATTCTACTACAAGCACACAACCTTACAGAATACTGAGAGAGGCCCTAGCTGCTATGAAAAGGTTATTTATTTTTATCTGTTCACAATTTAAACTGTGACAGTTGTAAAAAAAATTATTATTATACTAATAATAATAATTGAATTTAAGAGTCATAAACGGAATTCCACATTGTAACAAAGCTCATAAAACAGCATGAACTTCATCATGCACATCAGAACATTTTCAGCTGAAACATCAATTGAAGATGCGTTATGGACAATTTCCTTTCATTTCTATTTTTCTTAACAAGAAAATACTGCTCTATTCATGTTATTCTGTAGCATTCAACTACAGATGGAAACAAGAAAGCAATATTCTATCTATCATGTCAGCAAGATTAAATTTTAAGTTGAGAACAAAATTCCAAGCAAGGAATAGAAATAGACTAAAAATCCCAAGATAATTCTGGCCTTTTGTCACATCACCTTCACATTTTTGTCAGTTTAGTCTTAATGGACATGTAAAGTGCATCACAACAGCATCACAAATTCGGGGATAAGTTGAACCATTCTGTTTTTATGCCCATAGGAAGAGTGCTTGATATGGAACTACTAAAAACTGTCTCCTAGGTAACTGGAAAAAAGAAACGTGGAAAAGATTCACAGATTCTGCTTAAAACTGACTGAAAGAGTAATTTTGTCTCATGAAAGGTTTAGCGTTAAAGGGAACTGATAAATCAAAGCATGTGGAGCTCCTAGACCATCACTGCCATCTGCCCATGTGGCAGTTACAGGTGCAAAAACCACACAGCATTTGTTGAAATAATTACTCCTAAAATAAATCCTAAAATTAATTATGATATCAATGCGTGGTGGCAATTGCAGCTACTTTCATTTCTATAGTTACCTCCTACTTCAGATGGATTCAAGATTCATTGAAGTGCATGTCAGCTCACCACTGTGCTGCAGGAGATCTTGATTGGACTTACACATGAAAAATCAATCAGGGAAATCTTATATAGAGGTAGTACAATGATAATTTGATATCTAGAGTTTATCTTTTTATTGTAGGTGCCCCAAAGGGAAGGGAAAACTAATATAAAGTGATGGTATTTTTGCTTGACAATATTTAACCGTGTTTCTTTTGTATGAGCTGTAATAGTAATTGCCTGTCAGGAATGTGATTCTATCATATTGTTCCTCTGACCTTAGACTTTCATCTAAGACAAATTCTAGTGTTGCTGTTGCTCATGTGCCAGCCAAGATGCTGAAAATAGAGTCTGCCTTGTTTCCTGGAAACAGGTCATACAGTATGCAACTGTTATGTTTCATGGTTCACTTAGCTAAAACCTATACCATCAGCCTCAGTGGTTCTATACAAGCTTGCAAATAAAAAATATGCACCTCATATTTGAAAAGACAGGAAAGTATAAAGAAATTATTGTGACATTGGTTGGATGTAGGCAGCTGTACAGAAAGGAGGTTGAAACCTGGAGTTCACACTGCCCTTTAGAAAGGCAAATGCCGAGAGATGTTGAGCGCACTGTGTCAGTATCCATGGAAACAGAGGAACTGAGGAAGGGACCACACTGAAACATTGCAGAGCTGACGTAGATACATATGAAGGTAGAGTAGCAGATGGCAAGGGGTGTACTTCAAAACAGCTCAGTGCTGGGAGTTTAGGTTCGAGCCGGAAAAATTTGAACATGTCACACGGTGGCCTGGCTAAGCTCTGGCTAAGAGGTCTGGGAAGAATCTCAATGGTTTCTAAAATAGTCAGAGCCAGGCCAGCCGCAAGCCTAATTGTCATAAACTGTTGCACAGACTGTTCCATGATGCAGTGAGGACCAACAGAACGACAAGAGGAGGGTGGCACATCGTTGAAATGAAGTGAGAAGAGATTCCAAGTTGTTTAATAGATTGGCTGAGAGCAGCCTCATAGGATTAAGAATCAAGAATTAAGGATTCAACGATTGATTAATTTGTTTTCCTGAGAACCCCAGGCTTCCTTGTTTGCTGATCACTATTCATTATTTAGCTCTTTACATAACTTAATCACTTATTCTTTAATTGGTCTTATAAAGACAGACTTCAGCCCAGTTTACTGTCAATATCTCCAAAATCCTAGTCCTCCCACTTTTAAACTTCTCTATTTTTTGGAACAGATGCTGACCTAATCTTTCTGCAATATTTTTTAAAATTCATTTATTTATTTTGATTTTTAATAAATATTTTCACGATTGTTACAATAACCAGCAAAGGGGATCTTTACATTTTCTTGCAGGAGAGAAGCACATCAGTTGCACTGTACATACAGTATACAGTGGAAGATGGAAGATGCTAAAGTAGACCTTGTAAAGTTACTTTTGATCTCGCCGACAGTTCTGAACTTTGATCGTGCCGACAACTCTGAATCGGGCTACGAGGAGGAGATGGAAGCTTTTAAATCAAACAAGCGTACTACTGCTTTCTAGGTGCTCGCATGGAGGCCAGGGGTGGAGGAGGTGCATGATCAGAGTGAGTGAAAAAGTCCACATGTTAACACCAAAGTGCTGTGGGAGCAGAGTGTCGTTGTATCTTAAAAAGAATCACTGAACAAAAGATTAAAACCGCGCATTCATTTAGCCACTAGAAAATCACTGAGCTACTTCCTGGTATGTGAATGTACGCAGAGCTGGATCTTGCTTGTGTAACTTCTACCGTACTGCCTGATATATGAGTGCACACAGTTTTTTTTTGTTTTTTTTCCCCTTATGCAGTGCTCTTAGTGCTCTGCACCACCTTAAGAGTACGTAACATAATTCCCTTAAGCATTACACGTGAACAAACCAACAAAGGAACAAACAAAAGAACACACAGCCTGGCTCTTATGGAAGTGCTGCCAAGCTCCTGATACTGGGTCATGTACTTTATCTTGATATTACCTCCACTCAAATTATTTACCAACCATTCAATCAAAAAGGATAATTGACTGGAATCAAATCCCTCATTCCTGCACTTCATTGGTCAAGGCTGCTGGGCCTGGAAGATGGAATCCTTAAAAACTGTATACGGTACTATAGTATAAGGCAGAAGAGGCAGTCCAGAATTATACAAAGACTGGGAGGACTTTGGAGAGTGTGTGTGTGTCTGTGTGTGCTGTATGTGCATGTGCACTACAAGGTGAAACAGGGCACGCGCCGAGGTTGGGCTGTCCTCATTACTTAAACCTGGTTGGCAGTATTTTGAGCACTCCAAGACTTCACAGAAGTGACGTGAAAACTATTCCCCTCACCTCATTACATCTCAAGGAGGCTTGTTAAGGGCTGAGCTGTTCTCTCCATGACTAGAAAACAAACACAACACTGGCAGAGCGGAGTAGATTCTGGCAGAGAGGAGGATAAACTCTGGAGTTCAAGAGTAAACTCTGAGGTGCCATAGCTTTTTGTGCAGGACGAATTCCAACTGCTAAATCTATGTGACTCTGTATCATCTCCCATCTTCTACTGTAATAATATACATAGTAATTCTTCCTTAAAATGTGTATATAATATGCAAACTATGTATTTATAAAAAAATAGTCATCTCTAATGTTTTTATATAGTAGTTGTAATCTACTTGTATATACAGCACATTTCTTCAGTACCACAAAAAAAGATTCAAATAAATTAATAAATAAAACTAGAAAAAAATAAGATGTTAAAAATGATTTAGTGAAGACACTGAACCAGCCGAAAAACCACCAATCGTGTCCTCAACATCTTGTGCTTTTTCAGATATGTTTATGATTCTTATTTGCTCATAACCAAATAATGGTGCAACTGAAATGTTAATAAATCGATGAACAGAATATACTAATATCACAGGTGTTATTTTTGAGATTAGATTGTATTTTAGATGTTTTTTTTAAATGACTAAATAAAACAAAAGAAGCTCCGTACAGCAGGTCTGAAAAATACACTCCGAGCCCAATTTCAATATTTAAATGGTGAATTGTCAAGGTCCACTTAAATAAGGCATACTCAGTTTTGATGAGAGCTCTCTGTTTTGATAACACATCTGTGTTGATACGACATGCAGCATTTAAACTGAAGTTGATCCTCTCTAATCTCCTGAAGCGTTGAGGGTAATTAGGATACAGACCTGATTTCACTGTTTGTCTTGAGAAGGCATTATTGCTAGAAAACGGTCTTGTCTTCTCATTTGCCCATTAAAACAACAACAGATATGACTTTATGGCATGTTGAGCCAGTCATTAACATTTCCACAGGCTGGTGCTCTGCCTTTATTTTTATTCTCTTCCCTTCTGATAGCGGAAGGACACTCCGTGCAGAGACATTGCCAGGTTGACACAGAGCCTACCAGCTCCTTTGATGTAAAATATATAATTATTTATTATAGGCTAAACGTTTTACAGGGATATATTCTCGAGCAGCAAGGTGACTGGTCCCTTGTCCGCCTTACATGCCAACCCAAACTGTGTCTGCCTGCCTTGTTTGTCTTCTTGCCATAAACCAAGATGAGCAAATACAGAGGACAAAACAAATGCACAGGCAAATGCACAGACACGCAAAGGCGACTCACTGACTTCCTGCTCCCAAAGGACAACTCCACAACAAAGAGATGATTTCTATGAAACAATGAGCAATTCTGAACCCATAAACAGTAGTGCCAATTATATATACTTCTTGCGAGAGATAGACGGGGAAAAAAAATCAAGGCAGTATGAGGCGGCATGGCACACAAGGACCATGTTTTCTCCTCTTGCTGCTCCACCGCTCAAACATTGGCTTCTATGTCCAGGCAAACAGCTGAAAACGCTCTCAAATATTATTAAAGCACTGGAGAAATTCAAAAAAAGAAACCGAAAGAGCTCAATAAATACATGTAAACTTCAGCTACAGCGTGATGGGGAGAAGACAATACAGTTTACTAACTTGACTGGACCTGTAACAATGCATTTCCCTATTGGTGCTGATATACTCGGCATGATTGACCTGATATCTTTCCAACTGAGATATTTACAAGACGTTTCTAGGGGGACTGAGAAAGAAGAAGAAGGATGAAAAATTCTAGTGGTTTTGTGTGAATCTTGCACTGTAATTCAAATACTGACCTTCATCATTCAAGCATGAAACATGTTCACGGTCTAGAGACGGTGAAAATTTTAAACCTACTGTTTTGAATAAATAAATAACAGTGAAATTACGCTTGGTTTTCATAACCTGTGGAAAACTAACAGACCTCTTTCACAGCAGCCATTTTGACATGGAATAGTAGGTGAATGCAGGTGTTACTAATGGCATTAATGAAGGTTCTGTACCTAAATGGAACAGAACCTTCATTAATGCCATTAGTAACACCTGCGTTCACCTACTATTTCATGTCAAAATGAAAAAGATCAAACTTTTGAGTGTTACCATATGGACACACAATAAGCCTTAGATTTTTAGCTTTTAGATTTACAGCTGATTAGATAATGATGTTGGCCCTAATGCTGATGAGTCACTCGAGGTATCTGATTCTTCGGCTCACTCACTGTAATGTCATCGTCAGTATGTCAGAGGAGTGCAGGATATTCTCTAAAAACTACCTGATCTCTTTGCAAATTTCACAGACAGATATCTCATTAGGACTAAGCTGGGTGAGTATTCCATGTTAAGTGGTGGTCCTCATAATAAAGACAGGAGACGACGCCGGCCCTGATTAAATCTGACAGGCCTTCAAATCAACTCAACACTAAAAACGGCCTACAGCTTTGTATATCCATGGCCTTGGATGCTATGGATGTCAGCTCTGTTGGCAAATCAGATAAACTTATCATGTGTGAACGAAGCCTTTTGAGAGGATTCATTAGTGCTGAAAATTCAAAGTCAAAATCAATGCAGTTTCCATGATCACAGTTACTTTTAGACTGAAACACATTTTGTATGTATTTGGGGCCCTCAAGGATTAATCCAGCATCATTGACTTTTTAGCCCTCCGCTGGTGAGATGAAATTACTTTACATCCAACTCTTACAGCTTTTCCTCTATCTATTGCCTCATCAGAGACCGGCTTGGATTCCAGTCACTCCAAAAGTGATCCTACATGCTTATATGGGGTCAGGTTTCCATGCATGTGAGTAGAATTTGATTCCAAGTTGGTAAAACCGTCTCCTCCCAATGTGAATCATATCTATAAACACAAGTATATCGTACAGCACCAAAAATGTATTTTTTACCGGTAGAACAGCACTATAGACATCATTTCTTACTGAAGACCCTTGGCGATCAATGTTTTAGATGCACTTCTAAACTTTTCTAAAAATCCATGGCTGCTGCAAGGTAAGCAGAATCCAATACTAAAACACTGGCTTGTTAATGAGTGGAAATAGTAAGCAGCATCAATTAACGAAGGGAAACAGTGAAACCTCTTGAGATGGGGAGAAAAAAGGACTTTACAACAGTGTTTGACCCTCCAGAAAGGTAAAGGTATATTGGGGATATGGCTGTAAAAATAAAATGTCTGTGTAATAGGGCAATGTGTCATTCTGTAGTGCTGCCAACTTGCTGAGAAGGGCATCTGTGTGGGCAGCTTGTAAATCCCAACTACTGTTTGCCAAACAATCTTTTACATTAGCCACTTGTTTACTGGCCAGTTACAAAGCTGGAGGGAGGCAGAGATACATATTTATTGGAAGTAGTTGTTAACTGTAGCATTTGGCCTTTTGAATCCTGCTGACTAGATCTGAACTTCGGTTCTCATTGAGATCTGAGCAGAAAACAGTTCCACCGTATCCTTCCCATGATTGCTTCAAGTCATTTCAGTAATGCACACTGCACAGCAAGTCTAAGTAACAGAGCTGCTTTTATCCTCCAACCCAACTCTTAAGCTGAGTTTTATTGTCACCATTAGAGGATACTTCCAGGGAAGGCACCACAATAATTTCATTAGGCTTTGATTGACTGGTGCATCATGTCTCCCGATGAGATTTCCTCCTCCCACCGTGGCTGCATCCTACTCACTCCCACATACTGTAGAGTCTCCCAACTGCTAAACTATGCTGACTTCTAAATGATTGCTATGCCATACCTTTGAACTATTAGCAATAAAACCAGCATCAATATTTCATCTCAAAGTGATTTGAATGTCCTTTTTGTGCTCATTTTTTAGGTTTCTTTATGGCCTCTCACTTTTAATTGCAATTCATGATCATCATCATTGTCTCGATGCCAACAGATTGGGGTTGTCTGAAGTTTATCAGAGGACAATGTTACACCTGACTAAAGACTAATGGTGCCGAGCCAAAGCAAAGTAGAACTACACTTATAGAGGCATTACAAAGTCTTTATATTCCATTTGCATGAAATATGTATAGCTTATCAGTGCAAAGCCCACAGAAAATGAGTACTTTGCTTGAAAGAAGCAATAATCAAACTGTTATATTCTTGTACTTGAACTCCCAATAACAGAGTTAATATTTGGCATAAACTTGTGGCATACATATGTAAAAATCAAAACACTATTTTCTGAATTGGACTTTTGGTGACTGAGGAATGAGAAATACTCCTCATTAAAAACTATGAGCTTTTGAAAGTATGAATAAAACAGTTTGCTGGCAACAGGTGAAACCCATCAGGTGAAAATAATGACTAGAGTCGGTTAGATATGAGTTTCCACTGTTGTCGTGTCTGTAAAATCATAAACAGAAAAATCATACTTTACAGTGCCATACAGCTGTCACAGCAGGTTTTTATACATTGCATTACAAATGCAAAGGTGTGCACAGAAACACGAACAGGTGCCAGCAGATAAGCAATATAAATGGTAAAGCCTTAGTTTAAAGTATACTTTTAATAAGAGTACTCGATGAACTGAGCTCTATTCAAACCTAGACAAGGCCACAGTGAGCTATCATTTGTATTATTCTTTCCCCTCTGAACTCTTGTGCTCAAGCAGAACACTTTTATGATATATGACAATAATCAGAACTCCACATTGATAAATCACAAAAGGACACTTACCACATTGTGGGTCTGCGTTTGTCCAACAAGAATCAGTATGTTTGAGCAGATTATGGATAAGCAGAAGTTGAGCAGAATGATAGACCGTTCAGACCGAATATATCTAAAAAAAATAAACAAATAAAGAGAAAAAAGAAAAGATTTAATACTCTGATGTTTTAAGGTTTCACTCCAGTTAGGATGTTTTGACCATAACTGCATTTTGAAAAGAAATTAATTGCATATTACTAAATAATATAAGTTCAGCTATTGACCATCAAACTGCTGACACTCGCTATGATCTAATATGTCGTAATTACCTCCATAGCACAGCGTAGATCACTGCCAACGTGATCAAGGCAAGGCAAGATAGACCACAGCCAACTATCAATGTCACAGATGGGACCCCTGAGTACTCCATGGTCTGTGGAGGAGACACAGCAAGGCAAAACAGTCAGTGGGAGGTTTGATATGGTACACACAGTAAATCTTTATTGTCGTCCAGAGAAGGAAGCCAACCAAAGCAACCAGAGTAAATCTGTATAATACACAATGGATTCCCTTAATATACTGTGAGGTTTGAGGTGCATGAGTGGGCTGGAAGGTTGGTTAGATAGATCATTACGTTAGAAAATATTGTCCCCCTAGGATTCCATATAGTTCCACTGTAAATGATCTTAGAAAATAATGAAGACTAAAATGAAAACATATGATCAGATTCAACAAAATAAAGTGTTTTACAGCAATTTGCCTCGTCATCTGACTAACCAATCAAATTTGACATTATCCTAGGCATATGTGTTTATACAGGCCTACAATTTATGACTTCTAAAGGACAAAAACCTCACGTGGATTTAAACACAAATCATATACAGCATTCAAATCCATACAGAATTGTATCTTTATGGCCAAATTCCTGTCTGACATTTTATGTATTGCTGGTGAATAATTAGGGCCTAATTAATTTGCTTGAATCTTAATGTATGCTGATGCAGTAAGACTATACTTTAAATATGATCTCAATATCAATTAGGCCTCCTTTATCTCCTCAAAGAATTGTGTGGCTTCCTTACTGCCATATGTACTGCTCCCACATATGATCTCATACTGTGGTTTACTAATCTCCACTCTTACAGAAATGTTCTGATTTTCAGATGTAAAATGCTCACATTCTGAAATATTTCAACTTTTATCTTCAACCTTGACAGAATTTTCCCTGATTGATGAGATAAAGAGGCACTGACACACGCAGCAGCATGCACACACCCTCCCGCGTGCACGTGAACGCGCGCGCGCACACACACACTCAGACACAGAGTTATCTAAATCTATGTTCAAACTAGAAATAAGACCACAATCTAGCCTTAGCATTGAGCTACTATTTAATAGGATTAGCACACCCAGTATTAAATATCCATCCGAGCCCGCACACAGGCAACATTTCTCCTTACATTAGCCTATACATCCACACTGAATAACAAATCAATAGCCTACTTACTATTTCTCTTGGTTGCTGAGCCAAAATGGCGAAGGTAGATACACGATCACATAAGCATTTTGTATGGGATGCATCTGTAAGCACCGTTTTACATCCTTTTGTGGACCAGGTTCCCCAAGAATCGTTCCTGCAAGAAGAAGGCAGAGGCAATTAGAGGCTTAAATCCAGCTGTAGCACGACTTCACATGGCTTTTCGACATCGGTCCGGATTTCTATCAGTGACACTGTGTATATAGCCCTATAGTCTATTACATAAAAAAAGCGAAAAGACACATCGACACAGCTTCTAAGGCTACTACCAGCATTTCAGCTCTAGCAGATAGAAAGGCAGACACACAGAGGAGGGGGAGGACGCACGGAGCTGTCCAACGCCGACCGGTGCTGATTGATTCTCTATACGCAGATAAATAGCAACAATTGATATCAAAAGACAAAACTGTTGTTTACTGATAACGCTCATAAATAAGACTACGTATCATATTTACCCGTATTTCGCTTTAGCGTGGAATTCTATTCGTCTTTTTTTCCCCAAACGATTGTATATTCTTTTTTTTTCCTTTCAATGCCCCTGTTATCCTGTCTTTTTCCTTTTCGGTTGATTTTTTCCCCCCTCAACCGTATTAATTAGCAGCTTTTGGATGCTTCCTTAGGGGGATTTTCACCCTGGAAACGGTGGACAGCATCAGATTGATACTCTGTTCCTCTCTGCTGGTGTTAGAGGGGGAGGTTGATACAGTGAATAAATAAATGGATGTTGTCGCAAGATCTGTTTATTCAGGCAAGCTATAACGGTAGTCTTAAAAACCGTGTTGTTTGTGGATTATTTCTAAAATCCCATCACACGGGAGTCGATACTTCCCTATATGAACCATTTGACAAAAATCACTGCAGAACTAATACCACCCCATAGAAGCAGCGTAAATGGTTGCAGCCAGTCCCCCCCCTCACCCCCCTCCGCACCACTAGTAGGTGAAATGAAAGGAGCGCGTCTCTTCCATTTGTCATTGGCTTCCACTAAATTTCAATATCCACAAAAATAATCCTATCGATTAAGCATGAGTCCGACATAAAAGTCTTATTCACACACAAATGAGAAATAAATGTAGTGTTGAAGAGCACGGACTTTGCCACACATGTGCACGCGCGCACAACCTATTATTAAAGCCTCTTATCACGCACGCACAAACACACACCTGTTGTCCCAAGTTACATTTCTCTGTCATTTGTCACTTGCCAATATACCACTATACGCATTTTACGGCAAAGATAGAACAAGATTCATATAAATGATTTTGGACAATATAGCATACCAGCTGTTGAGTGATCACGCCAAGTGGCTTCTGCTGTGTGAGGCAATCCTGCTTTGTCATTTGATCAATAGTGCAGCAATATTTATTAATCTTGCAACCCTTTGAATTGAGTCCAGTCTTGGAGCCCATTGGCAATTCCCATTTGGACATGTCCAATACTCTGGGGTCTCTGTGCTCAGCAATGCAATGAATGAAAGACCCTCTGCTCTCTTCTGCTCCCTCTTCTTCCTAATTGGATTTTGGGTGACTGTTTGTGCAAATAACTAATGGATGTTTTTGCTGAAATCCTGTCTTCATTTTCAAATGCCACCCCCACACAAAAACAACACTCAGCACAGCTTTTTAAATGTAGTTTAGTTCTCTAATTCGGACATTCCAACAGAGTTTTGGCCCTAGAAGTGCTTCATTAGTGAAAACGACATACGAATTAGAATATCCAGTAAAAAAAAATTCAGTAAGCTAAATAAACAACAGATCTGGCTAGTATTGAATTACTTAGGCTATAGAATCTAATTGTTAGAAAAGGTAACATATGAGACAATGGTTCTCTGAATGATACCTAATGTGTCCACATTAGCTATCTAATGTCTGAATGTAGCACAGTATTGCTAGCTGGACTTACAGCCACAAAGAAGTTATTGGCTCTTAAGTAGAAACAACCTCATAACCTATCAATACCACACAGGATCAACACATTTATCCCAATACTCAGATTTACAATATGAAGATTCAAAAACTCACTCAGCGACAATCATTTTCAAAAGAGATCAATTGAACAACCTCTGCCTCAGTCGTTTGAATGGAGCACATGTAAGCGCAATAAAAACTATTTTATATGTATCTCCAGCACCATGTCGCAGGACAAAATGGCAGATAAAAACACCGTGATAGTGGTGAAGGCTTTACCTTGTCTGAACAATTCCTGTTAGATGGAGAGAAGGGACAAGATGGAACAGTGTTTTCTGATCAATCTGCATCACAACCTTTACATAACATCCCACTTGAGATTGCAGAGGCCTCTTGAGGAGGGTATTGTAGCACTCGATGACATGACCACATTCAGATGCCAAGCCATTTGACAACGCATGTTCTCTCATGATGGAAAAAGACTGATGGCAGAACAAGTGTGATGACTCCATTCCTCAATAACTTTGGGATGAAGGTGCCACTCCCACAGTGACAGCTCATCCCTTTGACAGTAGATCTGTTTCAAACTTCCGTCCTGCTAGATGTTTGCTCCTCCACAAATCATCTTTTTTAACCAGTGGGAGAAGCTGGCAGAATTACACGTCTGTCTGGGGATTTAAGTACGGTAATTTTGACGTGTTGTCTGACCTTATCAAGACATGGTGGCTCTGGAATGTGGAAAAAAGTGCCTGAGAGAAAGTGTCAGTGTTGACGTCTGTCAACATTGTCAGCACAGTGAGACCAATGACATGCCATTCATCACATACCCTTTGTTTTGACTACTTCCCATCCATGAAATGATGGATTGACAGCCTCATATCAAGGGTAGCACTCTCCAGAATTGAAATTTGTGACAGAATTCGCTCTCACTCCCATTGTACTCTTTGGTTTTGGTGTCAGATGCAAGCTATGCGACACCACCTAATCCTGCATGTCCTGCATGTTGAGCAGACCAAGCCACCAGTCACACATACGGGGTCCACATGGTCTTTATGTAAATCAAACATGAAACCTTTGCAGTTGACTGAAACAAAGACAAATGCTCAAGAATGCAGTTGAGGGTCTGCGCCTTGCTTGACGGACAGGTTGAGCATGTCCACAGAGATGATATTACTATGCCTATGATTTATGTGAAGCCGAGAAGTAAAGCTCTGTAATGTCAAGCTAGTTAGCTCCAGCTATAGTATATGGTGCTTCACCACACATTGGTCAAGAAAGGGAGTTCTAACCATCCTAAAACCTAATTACATGCATGTCCATGTAAGAGCAGCCAGGCACTGGGGTGGTCACTCTGGCAATGTAATTCAGGCAGTTTTATACAGTCTTGGATAATTGCCACACAGGCAGAGGCGGAATAATGCTGCAATGTTATTGCATCCATCTTGAATCTCTTGATGGTTGGCATGGATGCTGTTAATGTAGCGGTCAGTGGGCCACACTGCATGTGATAATTCAATGAAGAGAAAAGCAAAAGGGGTGCGTATTTCTCTCCAGGAAGAAAAATCTAAGCAGCTCAATGGAACTTGGTAGGATGAACCCTGAATTTAAGCAGCAAAGCTAGCTAAATCCAAACAGGGACGGCTACAAATTGGATTTGTATGTAAAGTGTGTGAAAGGGATGACAAATGAGAATTTGTGGCTCTGCAGGTGCTTTTAAAGCAGGGGAGTCATGCACCTCTTAAGCTGTGATAGGCCCACTTAGCTGACTACCATCATTACATGTAATAAAACTTCGGTGTAATACTCATAATAATGTCCATCCAGTGTGAGACATGAGCTGGTTCAGCCTCAGGAGAATTAATTTTATCCCAGCTTTATTTACAGCCTAGCTGATTGTAAGGGATTTAACTCTACTTGATTTGCAAATAATTGTTACAAGCTTCCATCTTATACTTCTGGGTGTGTATTTGATATATCCAGACACACGTACTAGTGCAAAAACACATACAAACACATTCACATATGAACACAGTTTACCACCTACTGTCAACTAATGCATGGTTAGTGTTGATACTGCATCATCAGTGTGTCAGTCAGTCAGTCTTTGCTGGAGCGAAGGTTAGAATTACTGAAAACATCGCCCACAGTGTCACCATCTGACTGAACTCCTTTTATAAGAGAACCATCTCAGACTGTGGTTTTCAAAATGGAGTCCAGGTTTAACATGGGTCCTTGGGAGAGTTCCAAGGGGTCTCTAGCAAAATGATGAATAGTTTAATTACCAAATAACATTGTAAAACAGCAGACAGTTTTATCATTCATATCTGACTTATTCAGATGTGGTGGGGGTATGATGCTCAAATGTTTGTTAATTTGAAGGTGCATGACATGAACAAGTTTCACAACCCTTGATCTCAGATATGGAACTGTTCCACGTGTGCACTATAGCACCACTTGTGGTTGCAAACTACATTGGGTGCCTTTAAGCAGCTTTATATTGTCTTTCAATTGTCAAACCTAAACTAAAAACCCTGTATATTTCCTTGATTACACTTTAAAATCCTGCATTACGCATACAAATCCTGAATCACAGAAAGGCACCGCATTTGTGGACGGATCTGCTATTTGAAAAATCTCAGTGCCAGTGCACAAGCAGATTTGTGGAAGTGGAAAACAACTCTGTGGGACTTAGACACATCCGTAGGCAGTGACATTGCTGTTGCTGATCAGCATCAGCATATGCCTCAGCACACTCCACTAAAATGGTGGTTTAGTGGTCTCTGCCTCTTAGACCTTGTGCTCCTACTGGCAGAGGATCATATTCCTGTACTGAAGAATCTCTCATGTAAATCGTGTCCATTTCTGACACAGCATTGCTTTTGTGTATGAAGAAAAAAGAACTGCTTAGGGAATATCCATTTTCTTTTAAAATGAAAAGATAGGAAGAGATAGATTTTTCAAATTTAATTCTCTTTAATTCTTCTTTGATTCTCTATCCTGTCATTTCGTAATTTTACATGTAAAAAATTGGCTTGGAATGACTGCTATCACCCTGACTCTCAGCTTTAACTATGTTGCTCACAGCTTTTTCAGAAATTATATGCCAAGAATGTACTTAATATGCTGTAACTGTGTGATTCTACTGTAAAGAAAAAAAAAAAAAAAAAATCACAACTATGGAAGGATAATTCTCGCTTCACATATTTGGATCTTTTTTTGGCCTGATATTGATCGAAGAGCTCTGTAAAACTGGAGAACATGGTTTGGTTTTCTGGCAATTACTAAGCCTCACTAAAATTTAAGCAATGTATGAAGTGCCTGAGTGATTATAGTATAGACCAACACAGTGTCTTGCATAATACCTAGTCAAATCACCATTTGTCAGTTTAATAATTTATTCTAAAGGATGTTTTCACCTAAACTTTGATCTCACATTTGATCAATGCAATGAAATCAAGGGAGGAACTATGGATGAGCTCTGGTTTGTCTGTCTGTTCTTCTATCTCTCACAGTAACTAACAGAAACACCACAGATCAGATTTTGACAAAACTTTGGGGAATGATGATGGTCATTGCTCCATTTCAGCATTTTCAGAATTACACTGATTAACCTAAGGGGCCACTATAATATTGTTTAATTTTCTATATTTCACCCATAATACCTTGGATGCCGCTGATTGGATTTTAATAAAACATCATTACATTACATCATTGTTTGCTCAGTGATTTCTCAGATACCACTGATCTGATTTTGACGTCACTCACTGCTGCAGTCCAGCCTTCAAAATTACCCTGACTGGCTCACAGGGAATCTACAGTTACAGTGCGGGGCAAGATGACATATTTGTTACTGACTGACCCAGACGGGGATTTCATTATTCGTGCAGGACAACATGTTTACTGTTGCCTTGTCTATCATTAGCAGTGGCTTAATGATGTTTGCGTGGGGGATTGCTAGACAACCCAACCATGCATTCCAGTTTCACCTGGTTCTCAAGCTTTGCCTCCATATTGGCAATGTCTCACTATATGCCCTGTCCTGTTTGGCTCAAATCCAGGATCTCCAGATGCATGGAGAACCTGGCCAAACCTGGCTGGACCACAGCTGAGCCAGCTGCTTTTCACAACTTGCCACAAGCTCCAACATAAAGGATTAGCAGTTATTGATTCTAAATAGACTGGTTCCTGTTATCCAAAATGTTTATGCAGACTCCGGATTCACCCAGTAAATGCATGCCATGAATAGAAGTCATCAACTAATTACAGCTGTGACTAAGTAGGTAAATGCTTAGAAATAGCTGCATTACTTTGTTACTTTAAGTTAACTTTGGTATTTCTTTAACAATAAAATATCATGCGGTATCAAAAGCTGATGTTGCATGCACTGGATAACCATTTCCAGAGTTTGGTATTGGTTATCCACTAATAGATTCTATTCAGACTCTAAAGACAAGATTCAATTACAATAGTTATTCAAACAAAGGAGTCCCATTCAAAAAGCTCTCAAAGAAGGAGGAAAATGGATTTTGTTTTGGCTTTTATCTCTGTAGTAAAATACTATCTTGTCAATTAAAGATGTCTGGTGTTGTTTAATCACAATATGTTATCATACATTCAACCTTATTATGTGTAGTGTTGCATTTTATGAATTTCATGTCTACAGAATAAATCCAGTACAGACAACAATATTGTTACTTCTGTGTTTGGCACTGTTTTTGTGCACATAACTTTACAATGGAAAACAAGCCCAGGTTGCCCCAGCTGTGTGTAGCAGCATGTTTGGCTAAAGTAATGAAGATCTCTGTTGGTAGAAACGAAACATTAACCGGATCAGAGAAGCTAGCTGGCAGTGATGGAGGGTGCTGTTAAATCTCTGTCCCTGCTACGGACAGAGATTTAGGCTTCCCCGTTTTTGAAGCACATAGCACTGAACTCACTAGTGGGGCAGTGATGGAGAGTGATTGAAGAGCTTGGTTTGGTTTGTTGTGTGTAACATTGCTCACAACGAAAACAATATGGCACACTGTAACTTTAAATAACAGTACACAAGAACTGTTACGGTAACTGTAACACTGTAGTAGTTGTCACAGGTTTAGGATGTTAGTAGCCTGAGTTAAAATAATTCCCAGGCTAGACTTTCTTACAAAGATCCTCTATATTATCCATCATCTTGAGAATCTTATAGGTACTGGATATTTATATTACCAATAGCTAAAGTTGAACAGTGTTTCTAAGAATTGAGGGAAAAAATTCCTATGAATTAACTTGAATTAAATTGTACTGTAATTGAGTACAGAAGTGTACAGAAAAGTGCTGTTCATAGAATTACCCGCTTCTACCCCATACCTTTTTCAACAGTTCATTTTCCATTTCTATTCAGTCAAGACAAGGATACATAATGTAAAGTATTTTCTATAACTGTACCATGTAAAACTTTCCATTTTAATCCATCAGGAAACTGAAACAGGACTGTAAAAGGAAGACTATTTTTTCCCCTTCCTCCCCCTTGCCTTTTCTGGATTCATGACATTTTATGCATGTTTTATTCTACTCTCTTAAGACCAGTATGTACCCTGTATGTTCTGCAAATGTACAAAATAAAACTATTCTGTGAGAGGAAACAGAAGCTGAAAAAGTAAGCTTCACTTAATTTTAGGGTCTTACCACATTCCTTCCAAATGCAGTAATGACAAATGCACTTACATGTTCTTCAGTAATGAGAATGATACCATTTAATTTTATGGTATTATTATTATAATAATAATATACTTAATTTTATTAACTTTTCTGTTTGAATGCCTTTCCTAATTGAATGCAAAATGTTTTACAAACATAAATAAATAGAAAGTTAAGCCTATAAAGAGACAAGTGCTGAAATCAGTATACAGACTGCAGCGGGTTTATGTTGGTTATTTTTGTTTATGTGGTGATGAAAGACTCTGATTGTGTACTAAGATAGAACAAGATTGATTTGACACCATAATCAGTTGTAGATACTTCTGATTATAGATACTTCAGACTTGGGTTCCACATTATTATGCTCATGACATTATAAGCAATTACCCTGATAAAACTGTATGTAGCACTTATAATTAATTTTAGATATAATGTCTTAATATCCCTGCAACTATAAAAATGCAACTATAAAACTGATAAAATGAGACCCATAACTAAACAACAAAAATATTAAACTTTTTTTTTTTTTTTTTTGTAACAAATATCTGTGAACATATGACCACTGAAACAACATGTCATCAAAACTAGGTTGTAATCTAAAATTTGACTTTCATATTACAGTAAAAATAAATATATAATAATAAAACATGCATGATGTCATGCTTTTCTAGACTAAATGAAAAGAACATAAAAGACAAAAAGACTAATTTGCCTAAGTATGCTGTGTTTATGTGTAATATACCGCGACATACCTGGCTTGTGCCGACATGCAAACTTTACACCACTACCTCTGTGGGAAATAATCTACTTTCAATATGATTTATAAACATTTTCAGTGAGTGCAAATATATCACAAATATTGATATAACAGATTCTTCCAGGGTCTAGAAGCCTTAACTAATAAAGTTTGTTTTTCTTTTGTTTTCAATTTGGCCTCTTGTTGGACAATTTTGGAAGGCACATTAAAACATTTTCTGTTCAAAGGGCAGAGATGCTCTCAGGTGCATTTCTGCCCTTTGTCCATGCATTACCTTAAAAGTGATTTTGAGGATTTCAAAAACAACTCTAACTGCAGGGCAACGCAAAGAGGATAGAAGTAGGTGATACTGTAAACTGTAATTTGTCTTTTACTGTCATTATTGCATAGTTAGCGGCAGTCTGGAGAGACTAAATCACTAAAATTGCAAGCAATTACATTAGTCAAGATGAGATAAAAGAATGAATTACTGTTTCAAAAATCACTAAACGACAGAAAAGCTATAATTCTTGAAAGGCTGGAAAGCAGTCTAGCCTGGTTAGAAAGACTCCTAAACACCCACAAGTAGGTGTTACACATCTATTGAGGAGGGAAAATGTTAGTTAACAGGGTCAAAGCCAAAGAAAAAGACTTGAGACTTGTCAGCATTTAAGTTTTTGTGACCTCCAACTATCTTATATAAGTGATCTTTTCACTGTTAGGAGGTTTACTGCTCCTCTTTCACAATTAATAAAATTAAAATATTTACAGCTGAATAAGCATATCCTGTCATAAATACTTTGGGGAAATAAATAAAAAGTTCCCCAGTGACAGATTGCATGTAACATAACTGTATTCTTGAAAAGAGGGGACTTCCTGCTAAATAATTTTTCAGTAAATGCAGCTAACTGCATTTGTTTATTGAATACCATAGGGTATTAACTAGGCTAAATTCACTGAGATGTAATTAATATTTATCCCATGGCACAGTGGTGGGATGGTGTTAATTTCAAGCTTGTTTGATTGCTGAAAATGTTGACATTTGAAAGAGTAATAAAAGTGCATGTATCTCACTTGCTAACACCTGGTGCTGGGGCAGAGGAGAAAACAATATTGGCACCTTGGAAGAAAAGTTCTATTTCTTATACTTGGGAAGCTCTATTCCAGTGTGTGGGTATCTTTTCTTTTTCTTTGCTGTTGATATTTACGTAACCATTGAGCCAGCCAGGTGAACACCGATGTTTGTTCTGGCTTACACTGTGCTCAAAACATGACAATCCAGGGAAACCGGAGCTGAAACAATGCCAGAAAATTAGAAATAGCCCATACTTTCAACACTCTGTAACTTTCAGTTTCAGTTCTAGGAGGAAATATGTTTTGTTTTGTTTACTTTATCATAAGTGTTGACTGAAATTTTATCTATCTATCTATTTATTTATTTATTTCAGTTTGTCAAAATGCTACACCTCCATTTTTATTTTTATTTATTTATTAATTTTTTTTAAGAATCAGTGAAATCAATGTCTAATTATGTTGTTGTTATATTTTTGTCATTTATATTGTCTGGATGTTGCAGATCATTTGTCATACAGGTTATTAAGCACATTAATAAACGGCACTGTCAGAGAATATTTTTTACACATTCATGTCATTTCATTTGTGGCCTCCCTTTCCCTTACTCTATTATGCTCAGCTTTATTGATACCACTGGCAGTGGATCTATTTGAATAGTTAAAATTATTCTCAAGAGGCCAGTGTTGGGTGGCTCGATTAAGCGGAAATTTAATCTAGTAAATAATTTTCTTATCTTACCCTCACTCTTATAGTCTTATATTGCTGCAGAGGAACAATGTAATTTTCTCAATTTGGACTTATTAAGATTAAACAGCACCATATCTAATAGCACTGTGCTACTAATTTTCTTCTGTGTAACAAAATGGGCAGAAGAAAAGAACAGGAACTTCTCTGCTCTCCTTCAAGCTATACTGCCATCGTGCCCTTGGGCAAGGCACCTATTCCCCAGTCGCTCTAGTGGTAAGAACAGGAAGCTCTGGTTGCATTAAAAAGGGAGTGTGAAGCCTGAAGTAATAAACATTTCTATCGAGCTGTACAGTTTTGCCATGATGTTCTCATTTTATCATGATCTTAACATGTTAAGTCCACTAGTATAAGCTTACAGTAACATGCACAAATAAATACAAGTTCTTTTTTTCTCATATTGCCACAGATTTAAGAAAGTTGATGCCTCAGGCTTACACTCCTGTCTCTAACAATAAAGGTGAAAATAAAGCAGAGGAGACTCAGGTGTTCCAGCTGTCTAGACCTGTGCTCTAGGCTACCTACAGTATTCAAGTGCTGAGTGCACAAAGTCACATGTGCCATATCTGGACCAAACTGAGTCAAAATACAACAGGCAAAACAGAGGACAGAGCTTTCCACTTGTGATCAACATTTTCATTTCACAAATTGCTACATTGAGCACTCTCATTTGGTTTGAACCAACATGGCTGACAGATGGTACATTACCCCCTCATTGAGTCCTCAGAGTGGCTGGTATTGTGTAATAGGGACAAGCCAACTGTCTGAAATAGAACATACTAATCGTGCCATAGAGCCATTCTGTGGTACTCTGATTAAAAGGACTTAGAGTCAAAGATAAATGTTGATATTTAACGCTCGGTTGGTGAAAGTCAGAGAAAGAGAATGGAGCAGAGACGTCCCAGTTGTATCTTTGCTTTTCTAAATGGTTGATACATTTTGCATGGAACAATTGCCCTCAAACACCATGACAGAGGACAGACCATGAACAATTCACATGCTGTTTCCAAACAAAAATAACAACCTGACATAAGCTGTTGCTGAAGCTGTCGCCTCCACAGCTGCTGTTAGGGCTCCCGCAAATCAATCAAAACTGAAATAAAAATTGTCTCCAGCATTTGCTAATCCAACGTCACATAATATAAATGACTGTATTATAGTATATAGGGTGTTGTGATAAAGCTGTATTTTCCTTGAACAAAAATAATATAATGCACTGTAAAATCTAAGGAACATGACAATGCATAAACACTGTAAACCAAACATGCTACAAAATGATGCAGAGACCTGATTGGAGAAAATCTTGCTGAAGGTAAACATGGCCTGGCCCTGCTTTAAACCTCTTAAGCATCTCTGTCTTATGGCATTTAGCACATAGTAAATACTCATTATCTACAGGTAGGTTGAGGTAGTGATGTGTTTTCAGTATTCAGGCACACTGCTACTTTTTATGCTAACAAATATAAATATTCTATTGAAGTTAAATCATTCCAAAAATATATCCCATCTGATTCCCCAATTTGCTTTCATCATAAATTTCTGTTGTCCTCTCAGTTGAGACGATGCAAAATAGCACAAAAAAACAAACACAAAAAAACAAACAAACTCTAGGTTAAGTATCTCCACGAGTTTGAATTTTATCAAGTGAAAGGATGACAAAAACCTTGTTCTCCATTGTAAATTATGTGCAGGTACAATCATTTTTTTCCGCTGCAAACAACACGATGTCAAGTCTCCTGAAAGACCTGCATAAACAGCATCACAGCGCCAAACTCCCGAGAAAAGCAGGAGAGAGAGCAGCCAACAACACATAAAATCTCCAGAGCAACATTTAGCATGAAAATGTATGTAGAAATGTGCAAAACTCTGAAGAAATTTGTCCAGTTAGATTCTTGCCTGTGAGCATGCTGTTGTTTGCCTGCCTACTATGCTGCGCTATTTGGTTTCTGGTCATTCACAAAGAAGTGCACAAGGGAGGAAATTGTCCTACTTATTAAAAATAAAAGAAGGATGCAACTGCAAACCCACTGACCCAAGCTTCAGCGGTGTAACAAAAAAGTGATATAACAAATGGATGATAATCAAATCTACATCATGACCTTAGATAAACAAAGCGGCATGAAATATGTAACAAGTAGCGAGCGATGCTGTACTTTTTTGAGAAACAAGTCAAACACTGTCAACAAAAGCTCAATGAAGGTTCAGCAAATGCTATAATGCATGCACACTTACATTATGCCGCTATCCCACAGTGCACAGTAAGGATTCAATGTTCCCTGCAAGACAAAAACATGATGTTTACCAACTGAATTATGATGATGACCAGTAATTGCTGACCATCATCATCATTATGAATCAATTGCATAGTTGTCCTTCTACTTAAATATAATGTTTCATGGGTCAAATATGAACCATAAATTGAAAGTGGAGCATACTAGCACTCTCTCACACACACACACATGCAGACACACACACATACACAATATGTAAGATATAAAGGCCTGGATCATTAAAGGATTGTCCTTATAATTATCTGACTATACTGCAATAACTGGGCGCATGCAAATTAATTATCGAGCCAATTAACCGCTATTGTTTGTTGGCTGATGGGAGATGAAATGAACTATGGTCACTGCAGGACATTCATTTAAAACAGACTTAAACACTTTTTCATGAAGGAAAATGTGACCTTCATGACACGATGTACCAGAAATAATTTAAAAATCATTTGATGTATTCATCTATACAAAGTTAATTCAAAGTAACGAAGTGATTGTGATGCTTACGTTTGCCAGGTGAGCCAGTTCAATCTCCAAGTGGGACTCAGTCACCTTGGGCTCGGGTCTCACTGTCACAGCGATGACCTTGGAGTTTACAACTGTGTGGTTCCTGAGTTAAATAGAAAAATACCACAAAAAAAAATCATAAAATGTCTAGGTGAAATTAATCAGATTTCTTGGATGCCTATAACAGCTGTTGTTTAATTGCTGTTGACGGTCAAACGTTATGAATGATTTCTTGTCAGTATCTGCTTCAAACTAGAAAGATAGAGGGTTGCATCTGATATATTAGCTTATTTATGCAAGGATATATCTCGATGAATCCACTTACAGGTATAATAGATGACACCCATACAAAAGCTACAAGGTTGAAAGCCTTATTTTACTTCATCAAGCACTTGAGGTCACTTCTCACTCTCTGAAAAACATTAACACTTCAGGATTAGGCTTATAGGAGGGGAGTCTGCGAGAATTATGGGGGGATATGGTGTTGAATTCGCTGTAGCTCTAAACAGAACGCTGGTTTTAAAACCTGTTATCAGTGGATTTTGGAATTTCCAAATAGCATAGGCACAAAACAAAACAGAAGTGTTGAGAAGAGGGCTTTAAAAGCTGCCCATTAGAAGTAAAAGCAGCTATTCAGTGTTTCAAGAAGAGGTGCAGTGTGGGTGCCCAGTAGTGCTATTCAAAAGGGACAAACTGAGGACCCAAGCAAAACAGAAAATAGAGAGTACAAATCAAAGCCTTGCCTCACCTGAAGTAGATATATCTTTATACCCTGCAATTTTAATATCTGGCATTACTATAGCCCTGTCTCAAAAACGATCTCGAATTTTTCTGCAGTCGATGGAGTATCCTTGTTAGAAGCTGAAATCCGGGTTCCCACTAGGAAGAAATCTGTCAACTTTCCAAAGAAAAGTCGGAGGTGTTGAAGGGCGGCAGCATCCCCTGTAGTGCCAACACTGCTTGAGCTAAGAATATTATTAGCCTACTTTTAGATGTGGTGCAAGTAGTTTTTTCTTTTCCAATTTTAATATGGAAATCAATGATGGAATTCGACAGGTGAATCTACTGGAGGTGAACGTGAGGTATTTTCACATATAGTAAGCGGACAGTGATTTTATTTATTTATTTATTTATTTATTTACTTATTTATTCTTAGAGTCTTCAGGATCTGTATTAGTGTGCTCCCTAGGTGAACTACATATTCGATTTTATACATTTATATTAAGTCTATAATCCATTGACTTTTTTTAATTTGAAGACCTTATGAGAGATTTGTTAACAGAAAGCAAAAACTACAACAGTTTGAATGGAAAGTGTCCTTCAAATTCTACTGACGAACAGCCGAAATATGAAGTCGCACACGCAGTTGTACGGAATGCTGAACATTTATTTGGCTTTCCCTTTCCCCTGCTTGAATTTTGATTTATTCACATCTTTAAAATGGAAAGTTCCAGAGACACTCTGGAAGTCAGGTCGAGTCTGTTTTGAAGGCTGCATACACTCCTCTGAATAAAAATCAACACTACAGCAGCCTCCAAAGGATTAAAGCTGTATCAAATTTCCCCATGCCAGTAGACCAGAAAATATGGATAAGAAGATATGTTGCCCTTACTTTGGTGAAGGTAGCATGAGTCCAAGAGTCTTGTAAAGAACTGTTCCCAGAATGAAGACGGGAGATCCATCCATATCTAATGGAGAAAATAGATACCATTAATTAACTTGAGAAACTTAGGACACCAGATACTAATAAATAAAGATCATAAAATGTCTGACATGATAAATAGGCTGTAGATAATCTATTCAATCACGTGGTTAGATGCTGACTGACAAATGGACCTTTTTAACTTTTAAACTAAAAAACAACATTCCAAATGTCCATATGCTGCATACTGTTTAGGTTTGTTTATGCCTTTCCATCTATTTTTTCCCCAATTTTGTCATTGCAAGTTTTCAATGTGGTCCATGGTTTCTATTGTCGCATGAAGTAGGTGATTGTGACGTGTGTAGATTCACACTACGTCCCCCAGACTCTGCCCTTTACTGAACAGACACACGACCAACCACTAGGGGTCACTCTTGCAACAACAAGGACAGGTTCCCCCTCTGGCATCCCAAATGCGAAAACTGCTGCTGCTACGATGTGAAACTTGGTCTTTGGGTTTGTATCCCGGTTTGTATTGTATACTATATGCAGTATTAATTATTTAAGTTCTCACTTCAACATCTGATGAAAAATCTTCTGAAGTAAAACTAAACTTTTCATTGAGAGCAACAGTTGGCTAATGTGGACAAGAAACCTCCCAGCATGCCATGTACATATATTTTCTACCGACCGATAACACATATGAAATGAAAAAAAAATGAAAATAAGCAGTTATTTGTATTATTCCTTGATAAGAAATCGTATTCTGCAGCTGATATTGGACTTTCTTGACTCCTGTCGGAAATGTGATGAATTCCTCCTCACAACTGGCATCTTTTTCTGTCCAAATTAGGATGGCTGGGATTAGAAATGTGGTATACATTCCAAATGAATCCCTTGTTTTGTTATCTTTGATATATTCCAGATAAGACTGATTACACCAATTAACCAAATTGTCTGGCTCTGAATTCAGATATATTCTGTCCATTGGCAGTGTTTGAAAGGAAAGCTGAAAATGCTGAGTTGATGTAAAACTCGACAGCTGAACAAACACAAGCAAAGAAACAGCCTTCGTTAAAAGGCCGGATGCATTATTTTACATTCTAACAAACAAGAGGCGGTACAATATAACACACACAAAAAAAAAATATTCCACAGAAAACTGATCTGTTTGTTTGAAAATCTATTTGAGAGTCTTCAGACAATGCAATTGACCTAAAATCATTCAGCGCATGGCTTGCTGAGCTGTCACGATGTTTATTTTTCATTCCACAATAGGAGCCGTTGTAGAATCCTTCATTATGCATTGGCCCGGCATTAATCCTGCATTGGTACTACAGTCTCCACTACAGACTGCTTTTTTTTTCTCAAATGTTATAAAGAATTGAACAGGAGTATTGCAAGACAAAGGATGTAATTATGAGATTTATTACATATGTTGTCTCTCAATCCTGAAGCAAGATGGGTTGGAGCGACTGTCGGGAGAGTGTGTTTTGAGCAATCCATGTAGCCACATTACCTGCTGACTGGGAAACAAAGAGGCCCTTTGGGATCACCACTTTATCTTCTGAGTTCCTGGCCCAGTCAACCATGCCTTTACGACCCTTCATGGGGAAGTTGATGTCAGTCATCACAGACACCGCTGGAAGTCTCTGGATGCTGGCCACTGCAGAAAAAAAACAGACATACAATCAATTTACTGCAGAAAGCAAACTTAATATTATACTGCATGAGTTCATTTTCATGAATTTTCGGTTTTATAAAATGTGAATACATATAACAGGTTGTCTTAGGAGTATTGTCCTATCTAGCTAATTTACCTACAATGCAATATTCAATAATATTCAATAAAATATACACATATAATGTTATATAATTGTTTGGATATGTCTAAATAGTAAATATAATATCGATATAAAAGTGATATTCATAGTCTAGTAGCATACATATATGATGATATATAATCTAAAAATACATATATAGATCCATTTATGTATATTTATGTATTTATATATAACTATGTATTTCCATGTACATATACTGTGTATATTTCCTCATCTGTTTTTCATTTTCCAATAAAATATTTTTGCCTATAGTATCCTGTCATGTGAATTCAAAATTTATTCATTACTCATAACTGTGCAATATCAAGAACCCATCCAGTTCCAGCTCGTGTGTAAGATGTTATTTTTTGAATTGATATGATGTGAAGTTTTCCATCCGTTTCGATAAAATCCAAACTCGCAGACATGGCTCAAGAGCTTGCACACAAGACGCCCTTAAGGTATTCACGTACTCAGGTACCAGAAAGCACAAAATCAAAGATACAGTTGGCAGCTGACAACTGGCAGACAGGTAATCTCCTTAATCACCCTTTCCTTTTCTCGCCTCCCTGTTGAGTTGCCATAAAGGGCCGGTCCATGAGCTAAGGCAGTGACAAGGAAAATTCCTGGGATCAACTGAAAAGGACTCAGCATTACAAGGGGAGGATAAAGCTGTACTGCAGTGTTCTCTACCAGGTATCACATCAAGTCCCAGTCAGGTGGTACTCCAGCGAGGGGAATTTGAGGCTAATCCTGCCATTGATGCAAAAGCGCTATTGTTCCTTGTGCTCTGCCAATAATACAATTTGAAACCTGGCAAGACTCCATGTTTGAGTGAAAGCTGTGACAATGGAGGTAGGTGTGTGGAGGTGTGTGTATGTTTGTTTGTATATGTGTGTGTGTGTGTGTGTGTGTTTGGGATGATCCAGCAGCAGGCATGAAATCACAGAGCACCATGGGACCCGCCAGTTGCAAAGAGGGTGGTTCACAGCACCAGATGTTGTGAGCAGCAGTGGTGTATGTGTGCGTGCATGTGTGTGTGTGTGTGTGTATGTGTGTGTGTATGGAGGAGGGGTGGTATTAGTCATGAGGCACATTGTGAAACACAACAGGGGATGTGGAAGACAGTCTTTCAGAATGCCGGGTAATTCTGCAGGTAAATGGGGCTTTGCACTCCACTGATGGGCCTCAAAAGCACAAATAAAGTGATAATTTGGGTTTCTAATGCTTCTAAAAAAAGAATCAACACACCAAGAGCATTTTGTACGGCTTATTATCCCTAGTGGGAATTACAGCATTGCCAAATACATCTGCATGCATTCATGCGAGGCTCAGCATTAAATAAATTGTGCCGGTCAATTAACATAAACATCTCTTTCTGACAGAAAAACGGTTGACCTTTTGCTGACATCACGTGCAAAAATGTAAACGGAAGCCTCATTTAGCCCGCATATGTTTGCAATCTATCTGCACTATCATGTGAATTCAACATTTATTCATTACTCATAACTGTGCAATATCAAGAACCAGCTAGTTCCAGCTAGTGTGTAAGATGTTATTTTTTGAATTGATATGATGTGAGGTTTTCCATCCATACAAAAATGCAAATGGAAGTCTCATTTAGCCTGCATATGTTTGCAATTTATCAGCACTATTGTCAAAATATTCCCTCAACCATAAAGTGCAGCATCACAACAGAGAGCCAGCAACAAAAATGTCAACCCTAAGTGATGTATTTCACCTTCTAGGCTTTATTTAATTTTGCAACATGGCCTGAGCCTCCGCTGTCCTCCAAGTCTGCGCTTGCAAGGGGAGGAAATAAGTTGCTGAAGTGGAGAGCTTTTGCAATCAAGGTTATTTAGCTAAAAGTAGGAGGACAGAGGACGATGCATTGGTGACAGCCAGTATTTATCTTGGTGTCAAGAGGGTGCCATAAATTAGTGACGAAATGATGCCGTAATATCTTACTCAGCCAGATGCTTTCCACTTGGCTTACAACAGTGTATCCACACTACTTTCCATTCCTTTAATCGAAAAGGCCAAGTGGCAACTGACATACTGTGTTTTGTGCTGAAATTATGGCCAGCCACCAGTGCATTTGCTGTATTCAGAGATAAAATAATTAGCCTGCAAATTCTGCTGCCCATGTCTCAGCCTCGTGTTATCTCTGTATATTTTGGCATATCCACTCATATTGTAAATAACTCAAAATTCAATTTGGGAAAGCAGAATTTGTTGTTATTATTACTACTACTATGATTATTCTTACTAATCTGTGTTGTATCCATGTAATTCATTTACTACTAAGGGAGTCTTGAAGCTTTTTGTGTGTGTGTGTGTGTGTGTGTGTGTGTGTGTGTGTGTGTGTGTATATATACACACATATATATATATAGCTGTACATTAGAATTAGGAATTAGTACTGAGAAACTCTTAACCAGAAAGTTTATAACAAGCTTTAAAAATTGAAAATCTAAATAAAATGCAATAAAATTGCCTCCAAGTGAAATTTACAACAAACTGATAAAGGACTTGGCCAGTTACTCGATAGAAATAACCTTCTTACAAAACTTGTTTTTTTTCACCAGCAGCAAGCAAAGTTGATACTAGCTGGAGGCTCCTCATTATCTGCTACATCTTCAAATAATCACCCCAAAGCCAGCTGGCTCCTCAGTTCTTTGTTACAGATTTCCAGAAATCAGCTTCAAAACTCTGTCTGCCACAGTCCAATGGTGCAAGTGTACTGTACTCCCCGCATTTATATACTCCTACAAAGCAGATTGCTTAAGACTTAATATATATGGTGCAAACTGGAATGCGTTTTAATTTTTTATGGAAAATTGAAATAGATTCACAGATGTTCTCGAGGAGTTTGAGGTGTGGATGACAAATATGCTTAAAACATAAGATCCATCACAACTTAAATTGTACGTTTTTTTTTTTTTTTTGGATAAATAAAAAAGCAAATATAAACAAACAGCTCTTACAGCCTCAACATGCATTTAAAATGAATGCTTAGCAATGTGTGGTCATTCTCTGCCTCCAGTGTTCAAACAACAAACAAACAAATACACCTGTGGTGGGTTTACACAGGATTTTATAGGGTGGGGCTGACGCACTGCTATTATGCATACATTAAAACTTTATAAAGCCTGGTTCACACCTTTCAGAGTATTAGTGTCTTTGGTCTGAGCCATGTTTACGCTAGTTTATGGTACATATTTCAACTGTGGTTAATGGGGAATTGAATTCACGGTTAATGCTTTCTCCCCCATTCTATAGTGTCATTTAGACAATTTGATCAGCAACCAGTGTACCTCAAAAGTGTTCACTTAATTTTAGAGGAGAGGATACTAGGATGCTTCAACACGTGACAAGTAACGTGACACGTGACTTCCCCTCCCCTTCCCCCATGCAGTTGCATTGCACCGATTAAGCTAATCACTCTATTAAAAAAAACACACCACACCAGAAAAATGTGTCACAAAGTATCACCCCTCTTAAAAAAATGAGCCAGTGATGCCTGTGATATCATGTTTGAGTTACAAGATTTGACCTGGAATCATAGCACCCCATGAGGCCAATCACTGTATTTTTTAAATGCTGGAACACAGTGCCAAGTATACACAATGCATTTTTCTGCTATTCTAATGTAGTCCATTTTTCATCAGTCTAAACTGACAGTAGGGCAAGGCTCTTCTACTATTAACTTGCGTGATGGATAAAAAGCAATTTTGTGTGTATCTGGATAAAATACTTTAATGTCAATTTAGAGTCTGCTTCATAGAGTAGATTGCATATTGAGCATAAAGCAAGGGTCATGTGTGAATGCTTTCCCAAACATAAAGAAGAGGCAGTGGCAAGGAGACGAGGAGACTACCATTAAGTGAAATTGGAATAGGTATGAAAAAAAGAGAAGGGCATGAAAATATTCTCACATCAGAGAAAGAAGTCATTAATGTTTGGCATTAGGCGAGGCATTCAAACCTTATTTTCAAATGTCCATTACTTAATTTGCCTCTCAAAGTGCTTCATAATGGCATTTGGATGGGCGCATTCATTGGATCATGTTTGGCCGAGTATTCTTGGAAGATACCCACTCATCACTATGGAAATAATATACCATGGAGGGCCACAGAGTACGGGTGTTATAAGTGGGTCAAATGTTAGCTATAGGAAAGAATACAGGGAAGAAACCTCACTCCTGCAGAGAAATTGCCTACCACCACAGCTGTATATCCTCACATTCACTTCCATGAATAAATAAAGACTGCAGTTCTATTATTCCATTCCAGTAAGACACCATTTGGGGTTGAGTAAGAAATGAAATGCCACAGAGACCTCAGATCATCCAAGAGGCTGCGGGATAGAAGCTAAAAGAACCCTTGAAAACATTAGGGGGAAAAAAAAAATAGTGCTGAAAGACTCATATCCAGACACATTTTCGAAGATGAGGAGTTATGACCTGGACCATGAACGGTGGTGCAGCAAAAAATATTTGCAAGCTCATTACAGCTGCAAAGGATAACTTACACTAAAACTTGTGAGTTCCAATTTTATAGCCTTTATATCAGACCAAGCTCTAATATATTTTTCATTTTGACCACTAATCTTACAAGCAACTGACAAACAATATTTCCTATGCTGCAATTCTGCAAAACATGCTTTAGGGTATGCTCTACTAATCAACTCTCTCAACAGACACTATCAAGCTGTAAAACATTACCACATCAGGCACAGTCACTACACCTTCAAATTGGCTGCAAATATTTCATTTTATTAGAAACCCTGGGATCCCACAGTGAGTTCAGTTTAAAAGATGTGTTTTACTAATTGCATTAGCAGCTTTACCAGCAATGCACAGATCTCAAAAAATAGTATGTTCGATATAAGTAGAATATACAGTGACTTGATGTTCGGCCAAGCAACATTAATAATTACTTACATGAAGGCTTTGTAATCCTCTCTCTTCTTCTCTCGCTTCAAAGTTTCTCTTTCTCTGACTCTCTATATCTGTCGAGTTCTCTCTCTTCTTTATTTTCTCTCTCTCTCTCTCTCTCTCTCTCTCTCTCTCTCTCTCTCTCTC
>OMLF01013158.1:18672-37288 GCA_900302615.1 Holocentrus rufus | reverse complement strand
ACAGAAAACTATTAAAATATTTTAAAAATATTAAAATATTTAATTAAAATATTTAATTTCGCATTAAAATGGTGTTATTGTCATCACTGGGTGAAGAAACATCATGAAACTAGGAATCTGAAGTTGTTTCTGTGCAGAGAGAGGCCAATCGGTTGATTTCTTCTGAGCCCAACCGGCAGTTTTGCTGGGGATTAAAATTTATTTTAACATGTGATCCAATCAGAACACACCTCAAGTTTTATTCCTCCCGCCCTCATTTGATTGACTCTTCAACTGCACCTGTTTTCCCAAGCCTCAACAAACAGTAGTGAGTTGTTAGCTTGTTAGCACCGCGCGCTTTTTTAAGTTGTTCCCATTTTATTTTTTTTCCTTTACTAATCTAACCTTCTATCAGAAGAGGCCTGGGCTAGCAAAGTGCTTCAATCTAATATGGAGCTTTAGCTAGCGATGGCGTCATTCATGGACTTTCTCACGTCAACTCTACCACTACAAGCCTCCAAAGTGTAAGTTTTTATTAAGTGAGCTCTACACCAATGTTAGCTATGAAAACATTTGCTAACATTTTGTTGCAGTGCTTGTAAGCCTTGTGAGCTATTTCAGTTTCAACACGTGAGTCCAGACAATATTGTTACCCTACAAGGCCAACCAAAGCCCACCCAGCCCTGCTGCAGTGGATTACTGTAGAAAATGCAGCCCCTAAAACTTTTTATTACAGTTATTAACTTTTAAGAACTTTTAGGACCTCTCTAATCTTGGTGGATAATGAGGATAGAACTCAAGAATAATACTAATATTAACTGGGTTTATCATCCCTTTAATGTACCACAATTAAAGCAGAGTGACTGTGAAAATCCAGAAACCAGAATCTGATGTGGGATGTGACTGAGAGGCGAAACCTGGAGCTGCTGCATTGATAATGAACGGGAGAAAGACTTCGAGGAAATAACCTTGATCATGCTGAACAGGTATGAGCAAGAAAGTGAAACTTTAACCAGACTTATTTTATGATATTTATCCAAATGTGATTTCTCTCGGTGTTCAGACTCAGCGTAGACACAATTTCAGAGCCCCTCCAGGCCTGGACAGGAAGTCACCTCCTCTTCCTGTTTAGTCTGGTTTCTGATTGGTCCCTCAGCTGGGGAGCATTTCCACAACAATGCAGTCATCACCACATTCATCACTCTCTAAATACCTGACAAAGTTAAAGAGGGGGGCGATTCAAGCCGCCGAAACGCAGTCAAAACAAGAGAGGTGTCACTGATAGAAACGTCCCTCTGCAGCTTCCATCTATTCCATTTTTGGACACGAGCCGGCCATAATGGGCCACTAGGCCATGTTCATGTATTTTTACATAAAGAACAACAAAGCCAAGCCCGGCGCAGTGAAAGCTTTGTGATAAGACGGCTATTCAAATTGCTAGACGCCTTCTGTTCTGCTTATCATGAGTAGGTTGGCTCAAGGGATGCAGTGGTCTCGGGAGAATACATTAAAGGCCCATTTATATTCATTATTCTGGGTTGTTACATAATTGGACTTGCTCTCGTTCTCTCTTTTGAAATTTCTTGCTGTAAAATGCTATTGGCTGTAGCTACCATTATCAACTACAGAACATCTTCTTTGAGGCGCTCATGACGTCTTTTTGAATCAGAATATCCTGACCTTGGACCATTCAGGAAAATAATAAGTCAAGGAATTCCCCGAGACAGACACTTCCTCCTATCTGGCCTGTTTTTCTTAAACTTGAACCCAAACAGCATCATACGGGTACATGTATGGTGTCACCAAAAAAAAAAAAAAGGAAATTAGCTCATCAGTGGGCTGATGCAAGTGTTGTGTAAGATAAGCAGGGAAGAAAAGAGCAGACACGGTGTCATACGCTCTCCTCCTCACCGCCGGCTCAGGCCCATTAACATGCCATATTAGGGAATCTGCAGCCGCTGTGTGTAAAAGCCAATGCAGCCAGTCAGGCAGCCAGATGTTTTTTTTTTCTTCTTCTTTTTTGTCCCAGCCTGCCTGCTCTCGTAGCTTCCCTCGGGCTGAGTCTGAATCATGTGACTCAGGAAGGTCATGTGGTTCGGCCACTTGCTCACGGGGGAGTCTGGCTGAAAGGGACATTCGCCAGAAAACTAAACAATAACACAGTTGGCACATTGTCGGTAAGGTAAGATAAATAGACACCTCACTTTCCTGTAAAGACAAGCAATAAGTGCCTTGTTACTGGCCCTATTCCATTTCAGTGTTCTTGGATGCCGTACAATAAATTCTCCTGGTTCATTGTCTGTAAGCCATAAGCAAACATCCCTTTCTGCTATCAATTTGAGCTAAATAAATCGCCCAGTACATCTCGCTCACAACCCAAACAAAGAATTTTTGGCTGCACATTCAGCATATCAGCCTCATATCTCTAGCTGACAGGGAATGACACCTCCATAAACCCTGCAGCTTCCCTGTTTAATCCTGGGCCTACGCCACGGCCAGGGCAGGTTTCCTCTCACACGTTTAGCCTTAAAGGCAAGCCAATCCACAGGTCAGCCATGTTTACAGATAATAGTGACTTGCGTATAAACCTGTTGCTATTGTAAACAAGGATTACTTTTGAGTTGCTTGAAAGATAGTAATCCTTTTAGCCCCAGGACTGCTGTGCAAACTTGAGGCCCGTCTTGCATATTTGCACACCGCTAAGCACACAGATTAGTGCTGAGTGATAGGGAGAAAAAGAAAAGTAACTACTCATAAACCTTCTCACAAAAAGAAAAGCTACCTGTTTTTATATAATGGAAGAGTACAATTTAAAAGTACGCTGTGCAGAATTGCAGAGGGCGAGTTGAAGGGAGGGCCCTTTAGACTCAAATGAGAAAAACATGGAATAAGCACATAATCTGTTAGTGAATTGGTCCAAATTGCTGCAAATTCTACACAGTTCACCTTTCATTTGGAAATAGGATCCCCTTTTTAACACCTAAAAATATTCCTAATTGGCCCTCCAAAAATTAAGTGGGTTTGTGCATGGATTAAGAGATTTTGAACTAGAATGCTGTAAAATGCACCTAATGGGTTCAATTTAACTAATTTTAATGAGCCCCTTACTTAATTCCTCAGACAGGAAATCAGGAGTTATTAATACCTCTTTGGTTTTACCTTAAATTGATACATTTGAGAATATTATTCCTGAATTATCTCTGAAATGCCACTTCAATCAGTCATTTGGCTTCAATGACATGAAATTCATAACTCATTAAGCAATGTAGTATGCTTTCAGGACACCTTAAGGGTTTTGTCTTTTACAGTGATTTAATTCCAGTGTTAAATTAGAGGTAAATATATGGTGCAATCTGGGGCAAAGGGTATATTCGTGACTGGAAACATTGTAGATTGACATTTTTATTGCCTATAGACAAGTTCTGTACATTTATATGGTGATGATTCACCTTTAAACGAGAACGTGAAGTTATTTATCACCTGCTTCTTCCTCAGTGTTTACCCAGCCAACACCCTCCAGTGTAGACAGACAGCAAGCGGTAAACAGCCTAGAGACTGTATATCACACATTACAACTCAACAAATTCCTGCGTTTCTTTAGTTTGCCAAAGCAACAGAGGATCCGAGCAAGTGATATGCACACAGGGTGGCTGAACTCCTAATGCAGACATGTAGAAAGTACATAGGCTTGCAACATCCTGAGGAAATCGCCTCTCCCTGAGAGTTTACAGTAACAAGGAATCAAAGCTCGGACCACAGCCAAAGATTGTGTGTGTGTGTGAGAGAGAGAGAGATTAAGTGGGTTTTTGAGGGTGTTTGTGTAATACGGGTGCTGTAAAGCTGTCAGATCCCTCAAACCCCATTCTCTCCCTGTCCCTTTCTTGTTATTTCCCTAGATTTGTTTCCTTTGAATATTGCTCACTAACAGGAAAACAAGATTATTAGGCCACTGGATACAATACACCCGAACTCACTCCCTCTCTTCTGAGTAAAATGAGCCATTTCCTTTGTCAGATACCGTGAAGAAACCCATGAGGCCTGTTGTACTTGTTAGGTAAGGTGTAAACTGGGAGTGCTTGGATGGTTAATCTGATGGCTTTCAGGAAGAGTCACTGTTGTCACCCATGTGAGATGAGATGAGATGATGGGATTTCAAGTAAGGGGTGGGATTCACACTCATTCACTCTCTCGCTCTTGTGTAAATTAAAAATATCGGCAAGGTTCACATTGCAAAAAAAATCTCCATTTTAACAAGTCATTCAGTCTAATCTTCAATGTTAAATTCTTGTTTTTCTGCAATCAAGGTAAAAAAAAATCTGCCAATGGGAAGGTGATAATCCCACTTCTTTCCAATGCTAATCAATATGTCTCCAGAATTTTCTTGAATCAAGTGACATTTTCTTGACACTAGTGGGCTGATCTGCCTTATTCTGCCTTGTTTCAACAAATGTACAAATTGTTCCCAGAATAATTCCTGAAACAAGTGAAACTGCATTCGAAACAAGTGGGATTATCTAATCCCACTGGCATTTTTTTTCACTTGTTTGAAGAAAAACATTTTAACACTCAATGTGAGATAAACATAACTAAGACAGAGATATTTTTAACAGTGTACATTTTATTTGAACCAGATCTTGTTTGCATGCTTAATCTTATGCACTATCTGTGAATTGTGATACGAATAGCACTGATCAATACTTGCATCCTGGATTATTCATAGGTTATCACACTAGAGGTCATGACTCGGACACCACAGTTACGTCACAGATTTGTCATGGATGATCAATACCAACTTATCCATCCTACGTGCGCCTGAGGTCACATCAGCAGAGGAGTTATTATTGTTTTCTGCGGTACTTTGCCACAGAAAACCAAATCACGTTCATCATCAAAACAAGACTTATGTAACACGTATGAACAACACAACTCGTACAGAGATGGTTGACGTAGATATTGTTTTTTACACAGTAGGTGAACCAAAGAACACGTCCTACCGTTTTTTTCTATTGCAGTAAATATGTGAGAACTGCACAGTGCGTTTTTGACCCACAAAGGTCTTGCACTTACCATTCCTGTTTTTCCATCGCCAAGCCCTATGCTAACTTCCCCTTTCAAGTAAATCTTCCGCAAGAACGCATGGGGGTGTGTGTTATTCAGGTCAACACCAGCAACAACAAACGCTCATGTGGGTGGAAGCGATGAGGTTATGTGGTTAATAAAAACGACCATGTGGAAACGACCACGGTGCTGCTGGGGGTGACAGGATGGTTTTGTCCGTTTATGGCTTGAGTGATGATTCCTCTTAGCGATTGTGTCATTGTGTTGCTCAGGCATGCCGGTGACTCTTGTCAGGTAGTGCTGTCATGTTCACAGGCAGACATTCAAATTTGGATGACATGCGGTTGACAAATAAAACATAGGTATTACAATTCTGCACTAGTACAGTCTTGATGTCTATGTCAGTCCAATGGCATTTCAGTGGTGGTAAACAGTTTATTCTTAGTACGTTTATTTCCTCATTCCTTAAAAAAGAAAATCTGATAGCAAAATCCGATGCTTATCCCATGAAGGTAAAAGTTGACGGTGTTCGCTTTACAACCTTGGGTTGTAACTACGCCAGGGACACATTGTGCTGACATGTTGGGAGCTGGAGATAGCAAAAATGTCATTGTCATTGCTGTCAACTCTCTCTGGAGTAAATACCAATGACATTTAATTTACAGCAGTTGAAAAAAAGGGAACATACTGGGCATAAAACACTTGAATGGATGGAAGCTTGTACAGCTTCGATGTACTTCCTAAATTTCTTGCATCGGTCCTACTTCTGTTGCTTAGTTTTGTACCCTCAAACAGTGTCGTTACACTTTCCTACAACTTGTATACCCTTCTGGAAGTTGTGGCCTAAACCACATCAGAGTTCAAAACCTTGTGGGGGACCTCGCTATTGTTCTGCCAGGCTGAGAGTCTTTGGGACTTCTTGGTTCCCTATTGTTGGAACGACCTTCCCACCCGAGTCCCACCCTTCATGCAACTTACTTCCTATCTTTTTATGTGAACTGAAAACTCAACACTTCATCTCGCTCAAGCCTTCATATCCCACTCTCACCCCACCTGCCACTCACTCCTCAATCCCTTCACCCTCTCCCACGTCTTCCTTGAGATCAAACGTGTTGTCTTGTTCAAGGAAAGATCCGTCCACTCCTACACCGTTACATGTCATCGCATTTGTGATGCTCAGTGCATTCCAGGAGTTACTGAGTGACAATCTGCAGGAATTTACCCACTTTGACTCAGTCTGCCTCATCTTCTTCTACCTAAGTTAGTGATTCCTTACTTTTCCCGGAATAATCTGTGAAAAATCTGTGAAAAAAAAGGGTGGGGGTCCAACATTTGGTTTCAGTTGAAAGTGGCTGTATGGGCCGTTTGAATAAATAGCTAAGCACTTAGGACACTTAGAACGTTGGGGCGTGTCTACAATTGCAACCATGCCCCTTGTTCACAACACAACATGGCTTCACTGCATTCTGATCTAATGAGGCGATTGTCTGAAGAGAATCTGCATCTCTTCCTCCTATACAGTGGACTTCTCCCTGTATAGTTGTTTGCCTGATTCTAAGGGAGGCACTTTCTCTTTAATTCTGCAGGGCGGACACCAAAACCTGATGATTACCGCTGATATTTCACATAGTTTCACAATTTTTCTGCTGTGGAAATAATGAAAATGAAACACCAAGCAGTAAAATGGGCCCACATTTGCAAGATACATCATCAATAGCTGTTTTTTAACAGTGTCTAGGGTGGATGTTTTCTTTAAAATGCCATATCCTAGCTCTTATTTCTTTACCTAGCGCTTCTCTGTCATAGGTAAATATTCACAGGGACACGTGAATATTTGCTATGTCTACTGTCTGAGCAGTGTGGCTTTGACCCTTGCACTCCTTGCTAATGTGTAAAGATGGCAATCTATGAGCTTTTTCTACTGTTGCACTCACTGAACGGCACTCTGTAGGAACACAAACTAAATGCCTCAAATGCAACATTACTTGAACAGTTGCTGCAGAAGCGCCCCAGCTTGCGTCATGGCTTGGACGGTCTTGATGCCTGTACTTTTGCATCTCAGACAAGAAGAGTGAGATAGGGTGGGTGGGTAGCCGAGATGGTCCATTATGTCACTAGTGCCCAAGAATAGTTCCAGTGTGTCCTGAGGTGGGTGTGACGTCCAGAACATAACTGCTGTTGGGCCAAACCCAGGAGAAACAGGGGCCCTACTGTTTCCCCATGTCAGGCACACCCATCCACACACACACACAGACGCATATACACATGGAACCGTTTAGGGTTTTCCTCTGCCACTGTTCAAATGCCCCCAAAATAAACACTTGGAGCAGATCTGAACGAGCTGGGCCAATGATCCTCATTAAGTTGTGACGCAACGTGATGTTAATGAGAGGTAGTGGGTTTCAGATGTTTGGGGAGTTTGGGATTATGGGAGCACAAAGTCCGGGGCTTAAGAATGATGTAGTGCTGTATCTCAAAGATTACATCACACATACATTTCATACATTTTAACATGCCATGTAAATACAAAGGTAAGCAGTGTAACCAAAGGTGTTTTTGGTGTAAGGGAAACTGCCTTTCGAAAATATTTCTTTGAAGTTGAGCAGTATCCATGTGTGTGTGTGTGTGTGTGTGTGTGTGTGTGTGTGTGTGTGTGTGTATTAAGGGGCACCATAACTTTGCAGGAATCATACCTTGGCTGTGTTGTTTCCTCAGTAAATAAAAAGGTTATGAACCAGTTTAAATAAAAATATCTAGGTTTTCAGACAAAGTGCAAGTTTATTCTTTGTTTCTGTAAAAGATCTTTATTTTCTAAGTTTTGTATTAGGTTGATATTACTTAGTGTGATGTAAATAGCCCCAAAGGGAATTATGTCAGCCTAAAAACGTCAGAATGAACTTGTAAAAGTGGTTCATTTGGGTTTAGGTGTATTTAGCCTTCACTACATCCTTTTACCAGAATGCCATGTGTGCCCCCTCTTCCCTGTGAATAAGTTCCACTTTTCTTTTTCACTGATCTCCTCCCCCCGGGCCTTTTTCTTACTCACTCCAACGTCCTCACATCAGACGCAGATCCTCGTCCACGACAACACCGGACGCGCGCCCACGCTGCTCAAAAGCGTTGTTCCAGGCGCTGTGAGTCACAGAAGTTCAGTCGATGAGAGTCATACACGCCGACCAGGGAAGGAGAGCATAAGTTACATTCAGTCTTTACTGACAAAATTTGTAGTCCGCGCTTGATTTTAATTAAGTTCCCATTCATTGGAGGGGAACGTTTTAATTGTATCCATCAGAGAGACTCGGGGGAGCGAGGCTTGGTGTCGACAGCAACGGGGCGTTGAATTGATTTTGTTTTTAGGATTTATTTATGATCGGGGGATTTGGCGTGCACCGTCGTACCGCATGGTAGTCGACCTCTACCTGCCCACTGTACTAAGGAAGATCATTGGGCTCTCCGGTTCATCTGAGGCGCACGAGGACATCGTTTGCATGAAACTGTGGCCAGGTAAGACTAACTTATTTTTGGGAAGCTTCAGGCTAAGATCATACCTTTCTCTTATATTTAATTAAAGTGAACAGTTTTGAATGAAATTAACTACTTTCACTGTTGCATGCTTATTATGTGATGCCTAATATGAAATTTAAAAGACCTCTGACAATGTTAGACACAGGACTAGACCCGGCGCGTGATATTCTCTAGCAGAAAGCAACAGCAGCGCCAAATTTCATTCAGAAACCTGTCAACATAATATTGCCTTGCTTGTTATCAGAAGCGCATGCTCATAGAGGATGACTAAAGAGCTTTTATGAATTACTGGAATATGCTGGTAAATTCGGCATAAAAGGGATCCACCAAGCAGCACTTGATTTCAAGAAAATGGCAACTTTTAAGCTTGGATGACACTGCTTGTTACAGTCCTTCCCTTGTATTATGGTGCAAGAAAATTGCAAACTACTGCTACATTTGATATTTCATTGAAATAAATGCTGCTCGGTGCATTGATACATGTAATGGAAGAATGGATCCTAACCTTTAATTTAAAATTTTAATCACCTTATAGGGTGTGTTTGCTGATTGGTCCACATGAAATTAATAAATTTTTTAATCATAGTTTGGAAAGACCAGTTTTTCCACACTGTACAGCAGTTCTCCACAATATTTGGTTTCCTTTGTCAACAAAGGCTTGCCACTTGTTTGGCTACTTTGAGGGAAAATCTAAGCATTAACATTTCTATAATTTCCAAAAACCCTCTTGCAAATGTTGGATGGGCTTGACATCGTAGGTGAACTGTTGGGATTTGACAGCACTGCTGCTCCTTACTTTGCACCACATTGGTGTTCAGTCAGGTCACTTAAAGAAGGTGGTTCTGTTGTCGTCTGCCTGCTTGTTAAAATGTCAGATGGTAAGGTAAAAGGCGAGCTTGTTGGATGATTACTTAACCTTGCACCCTGTGGTGGTAAAGCCTATAATGGAGTGTTGGCGGCAGTGCTTTAGGTGTGTGTGTTTGTCAAGGAGAAAGTTGTGTTTCTGTCAGGTGAAAGCTGCCTCTCAAGAGTGTGTGCACGTTTAACCCACATATGTAACTGTATGTTGTGCATGTCCTGGGTCAGCCTATGCTACAGGTCAGCTTGCATCTCCTTGTTATGTGACACACTCACCAGAGAATGCTATTGTTTTTAGGAGAAATATTTGGCAGAGAGAGCAAAGCTGTTTCCTGCGCAGGGGGCTTGACTAACAATGGTCCCTACCTTGGAACAGTCGGCGGTTCTCTGTCCAGCTCACTTCTGAGAGGGGACATAGGATGTTGAAAGAATGGCAAAGAAAAGAGAAAGGGGAAAAAATAAAGTGCAGCACAATGGAGAACAGGCAGTGTACCGATGGAGAGTGGTCTGGTTTTGTAGGATGAAGGACAATAGGAGGCCAGATGTGGTGGTTGCATAAGACCTTCATTAGCAAGGTCATGCAGGCCTTCACGTATGGAATGCAACTGACCGTGTCCCCAGCCCTCTCTCATCAAAGCTTTTAGGGTATGGGGCTTTTCTCAGTTTTTTCCCCAAGAACTAACCATTTTGTGCAGAGCTTCCTAAAAGCATCTCACTTCTATTGTAACTCAACAGGACAGAGAGGAACTGGGTTTTGGGGAACATAGCCTGAGTAACTAAGTTGGTGTCCAAGGCAAAGTCTGCTTCTGAGTTACTTTGGCACATGTGATAGGTGTCATTGTAATTATCACCAAGGAGTCAAGTTTAGAGACGTGTCACTTGTATGTATGTTACAGTAACTAGCACCTTTTAATAACATGCCATTTGTTCTGGCGTACTTCCAGTTTACTAAGTCATGCCATGATTACGTGTCTGTATATTCAAGTGTTCGTTCCTGTCACGACAAAGCCCAAGCCAAGCCTAACTGTAAATATTTAATGGCTGGTTTCTGTGGCAAATGAATATTCAAAGTGAATGCGTCACTTTTGTAACTGATCTTCGTCTGCCTGCTTGGTGGCCTTCGTTTTTCCACACTGTGGTACAGCGCGTGCTGACGCAACTCTTATGCATCTCTAGGGAGGCTTGGGTTGCGTGGCCTTGAATACCTTAGATTGCACAAATTGAAAGTATCCAATGAACAGTCACTGAAAATTCAATTTTATCATGGATACGTCAACGTTAAAAAAAAAAATCTGTTTTCAAGATACTTTCCTTTATCTCATTCAGCTCTCAGCGAGGCGTAGGCATCAGCCACACTCAGATATTTATGCCTCTTTGAAATAAGTTTGCTAACGTCTCTGATTTCATCTTTCCCATTTCAGATAAGAGTAGTGGATGCAACTACACTCCATCAGTAGAAGAAAGGTGGAAGAGAGGGAGAAGGCCTGAACAGGACCAATCTGCCATCTTCACTTGCACCCCCACTGCACCCAGCTCTTCCTCCAAAACTGTCCCAAAGTCCAGCCTGAAACGCACCATGTCCCTCAGCACCTTCCACCTCATGCAGACCCTTAAAAACTCCCCTGCTGCGCTGCGTCGCCGCTTCCGGCGTGACCGCACAGAATCACTGTCCCACGGTGACCCGCTTTTCAAAGTCCACTACGTGGGCACAGAGAAAATCTTCTCTCTGGATCGGGAGCAGGCTCAGGATGCTATCGGGCGCTTGTTGGAGGGCGCTGCTAACGGGAAGAAGCTGGGCAAAGATCACGCTCTGGTGGTGCGCCCGAGATATGTTGAGGTCAAGGAACTGAGTACGGGTCGGCAGCTCACCAAGACCTACCTACAGGACATTGCGTACTGTGCTGCCGATGCCACCCGACCCAACGTCTTCCTGTACATCTGCAAACATCATGGGCAGCAGCTGCAATGCCGTGTGTTCTGGTGCAGCCGGGCAGAGCGGGCACGAGACATGACGGCATGCCTGGCACATTCCTTCCAGAAGGCGCTGAGCGACTGGCAAGATGGATCGGCCACCCTCAACCCAGCAGACGTGAAGGGAAGAGGGGGAGAGGAGATGGCCAACTCGCCTTCAGCCACAAAGAGCTGCACGCTGCCTGCAAGTCTGGGAAAAGGTGAGATGGCTTGATGGGTAGGAAACTTGGCAGAATGGTTGAAGGGAAAATTGAAGAGAAATGGTTCTAGATCCAGGATACCCTTTTAATGATTTTCAGGGTATAGAACCTCTTCTCGTTTCTCCTGGATTACTTGAAATCAAATGATAGTTTCTGAGGTGACACTGAAATTAATGCAAGCCGACTGTTGAGGCAGGTGCAAACATTGTTGGCTAGGATAGATGTGAAAACCTGCAAGGTGGGAAGTTCAGCGGGGGTTGGTTGGATGTTAATAATTAACATTCGAGTGCCAGTAAGCACTTTTTGTTTGCACCTGCCTTTGAGTGGGGGTTTAAAAAAAACAAGCCGAAATAACCTCTTTGACTCAATGTTTCTGCTTGCTTTTGCAGTTCGCTGGAAGAAGAGGGGCTCGGTGTCTCGTAGCCCCCTCAGGGCCATCACCAGAAGAGGATCTGCTTCCGACAGCTGGAATTGAGCCCCTGTTCCAACCCCTTCAAACAAGGGACCACATCAACCTGATGAGAAGCTCAAGGATCACAGCACTGATGGGAGTGAGGGTGTAAAGGATTACAAGCAGGAAGAATGGGCAGGGGGGAGAGTCCATGTTTGGACATATGAGGATTCTGTTTCCATAATCAGTGACTTTTATGGACTTGAGTCTTTTAAAGAGGCGATGTTATCTGTTGACTTTTGAAAGGGTAGCACACAATGCCTTTGGTTAATAGCACAAGCTGCTGTTGACAGCTGCCATTGTTCATTTGTCAACAGCTACGAGATGACTGGAGTGGCTGAAAGTCGTCTGAAGGCGGGGCTGGTTCATTTCCATAGCAGTGACTTGTTTTCATTGAAGAGTCTACTTGCCACCAAGGTTTTGGTCTTTTGAAAGAGACTTGGAAACCGCCATGATACATGATACCGCCAAAACAGCTGCCAAGATGATAAACTGACAAAACTGGATTAAGATAGTGAGACTGCTGTTTTTGAAAGCATATTTTAATTGTGACATTCATGACAAGTCACACATTTAATTTTATTTTTTTAACCCTGTGGCACTAGCAAGCACCTTTCTGTTCTTGTGTACTACTTTTTTTGAATTGGATGGAGAAAGCTTTGTTCATGAGCTTAGTCTAAATCGTGCCAGATACATTCGTCTGGGCCAAAATCAAAGTCTATAAAGATTCACGGAAAATGGCAGGGTTTGTCTTTGGCGTGTCTTACACAGGCGAAGATACTTTGTTGCACCTTGAATGGTTATAGTTTCTGATGCGCAGCTAAATGCAGTATAAATGTTACTTCTGTTTGAGCACTTTCTAAACCGTTTGTATTCAAGATATTTCGGCAAAAATTCTAACACAGTTCCCTTGTTTTGTTACGAGTTTTATCTTGATCACTACATTTAGGAGTTCACCAGCTTCCACGAATTGTACGACAGGCCTAGCAGCCCTGAATCATTCATAGTCTGATTCTGACGGGACTTGCAGGGCAAACTAAATCTGCTCTTATAAATCGGAGCTATGGGAGCATCCTGCAAAAAACAAGTCCTGTGAGTGATGGCCAAAGTGATAAAATATTTGCATTTGTATGGAAAATCACTCAGGCATGTTGTGTGTGTGTGTGTGTGTGTGAACACTGGGAACACTTTGTTCCCATGTGGAGCCTCTGTTTGGAATGTTCGGCCATGCACCTGCATTCTTATTGGGGGAAATCTGAGATCTAGAATCTTCTTAAAGCCCCAATCCATGCCTGACTTTGACTTTGCATATTTAGCAGCATTAGCATGTGCCAGCACACACACATACATGCAAGCCTGTTCTTTCTCTCTCTCACACACGCACACACACACACTACCACTTTTTCACACCTTGCCACATCAATAAATGCCAGTGTGCTTCAAACTCAAAGCCCGTAACGAGGTCACATTACCAACCCCATTAAAGGTGCTCCCATTTTGAAATAGATTATCCGTGACAACATTGCATAACATAGTCTCATGATACTGAATGGTGTCTGAGGTTTACAAATGTTATAAGGACAGAGTCATGGATTAGTGGTACACCCTCAGGCTGCAATCCACCTCTCACTATATGTTTAGCGATTCTGACCAAAACTCAGATAGGGTTATCGCCTTGTTTTACAGGAAAGGTGCCTGCTTTTTTTGACTGAAGTGTCACTGGGTTTTTTTTATTTGTTCATTTTAAAATCGTGTACTCCTGATGTATCTCAAACTACAAACGGCACAACCTCCAATCTCACAAAGGGTTAAGGTGCCTGCTTTAAAACGTATTTTATTATCATTGTACTGTTTTATGTCATTATGTACATATTTAAATATGTATTTTATGAAGTAATAAACTTTTTATACATTTTCCTGGTGCATGTGGAATTGTGTCTCTACATTACATGTTGCTCTTATACATCTAACTTTTTTAAGAAGACAAATGTCTAGTTAGGGGACTTGTGCAACTTTGATAAATGCTCATATGAGATGCAAGATAAATGAGACCATTTCCAGGCATCAACGCTCGTTTTTAAAAGGTTATATTTGGCCTGAAGAAAACAGAATTCCTCTGTGTGCATGTGTGTGTGAGTAAGATAAAGAGACAGAAGGGTTTAGGGTGGCAGGTCAAGACATTCAGAGAGGTCCTGGGATTTTTAATCTCAGTCATGTGACTAATTTCCCAGAGCGCTCTGTACTGTTTTCACATTTCAACAGTCTGAAACTTACTAAAGAAAGAGATACAGCCAGTCTGTACTGCATTCAACAGAGCAGCTTTAAAAACAAGCAGACTTGTTTACAGATGTACAAAGAGTATTGTGTGACCTCGTCTTGCTTTAGATAACAAATCCAGTGTCAGAACATGTTAAATATGGATACACTAATGATACAGGGTTATTTGAGCTCCAACACAAAAGTGCAAACATTCAAACACAATCACTGAAAGACATTTCACAGATTCCAGCCGCTCCTTGCAACACTTTCACCTATTTGAATCTCTGTTATGTAGCCCAAGTTGTCAGTTGCCGTGCGATTTGTAACAAGTGAGACTGAGACAGAAGCGAAAACAGAGCGCCGGCACCATGGCGTGTTTTGACGGGGCGTACCAAAGGACATCCACCACCGCGGGGACATTCGTGGTCACTCTGCTCCAGAGGAGCGCTGCATTGTGGGAATGCTGCTTGGCGCGGCGCTCGCTCGGAGTCTCTGTAGCTCCAGGAGGGACTGGACATGGAGGCGCCTGAGAGGCTTCACCTCCTCGACCACTGAAATGACAAAGGGAGACACTGAAAATCATCAGAATACATTCGCCATTAGTTTAACAAACACACAGAATTTAAATATGACGATATAGATATTTGAAGAGAGAGGGAGAGAGAGAGGGAGAGGGAGAGAGAAATAAGACAGTAGATCTGATGCCTTCATAATGTAGCTCAATAGCGTCACCTGCTGGCTCTTATAATAATCTTGCAATCATCCAGTGACCAGTGAAAAACTGAGGTTTGGGGACCTCCAGGGGGTCTCTCAGCAAAATGAAGCACAACTTCAACAAGTTCACTCTAATTTAACTGACTAGAAATTATTCCAGTTATAATATGTTTAAAATCACTGTTCTTAACATGCTTTTTCACTCACTAATGAGGGATTTCCTTCTACAAAAACCTATAAAATACGGGCCTACAGGCCTCATGTGTGTCTATTTTGAGGTCTGTAACATGAAGACTTGTAGCCTGCAATTTAATAAGATGAAAATAGCACCTTTTTCATAGTGCAACTCGTCCCGGTTCCCGTAAACCACGTACATATCCAGGAAGTTGAGGAGAGCCCCTGTGACGAGGAAGCGCTCGGGCAGGGGAAGGTTTTTAACGTAACGCATGTCGAGGGCGAAGGGGTTGGAAGGAGAGGGAATGGTGCACAGGCACACCAGCTCGCTGACAACGTCCCACACACGGATTCCTTTGAGGGATCAAAATTAGAGTGGAGAAGATAGAACAGGATAGAATAGAATAGCATTTTTAATTCTCATAAAGCAGAATATACAAAGTCTTATATAAAATGAATAGTGTGTGTCCTTTGTTGATGTAGTATGAGTGCTAAACTGAATCCAGACTCAACAGTAGTCTCAAAAAAGGGTAAATTCAGGCAACGACATCTGCATTGGATTTAGCTTGTGGAAAATAGTGTAATTACTGAATCTGTCGGCAAGACCTCATTGAAGCGGTAACTGTGTGCTGTTTGGATTCCACACATTGTTTCCATACCTTGCGTTTGCCAGTCTGTGATGGACTTGAGTTTCATGGGCGTGTCCTTCACCATCGAATCGGTGCCTCCGATATTGACCAGGCGCTCGTGATTGGAACGGATCCAGGCGTACGGGCGGCCGTACTTGGCGTAGCCGGCCAGTAAAAACAGAGTGCAATTCACTTCCTGTCGAAGGGGACAAAGTCAAACCAAACGAGGAAGTTTATTTTCAAATTCAAAGAGTTTGGAGTTGAAAGTGGAACATTGGTTGTTTTTTTAGGGTATTAACATTGTCATTGCCAGGCTTTGGATTCCTGCTGTCCAGATGTACTAAAACGTGTATTACTGTAAGGCACTCAGGATAAAAGTGAACACCAAATGTAAGCAGGATGTTGTTTACAGTTCCACTTAGAAGATCAAGATAAGTGGGAAGGCGAAGCACTTACAGGCACTGCTATCTCTCTTTCGCTGGGGGATGCTGGGAGGAGATGCTCCTCACTACTGGGGCCCCTAAAGACACAGAAAGAGGTCAACCAGTTTGTGTGAGTTTTACAGTATGTGCATGTGCCTGTGCTTCACCTACAGTCTCTGTGCCTGCACCTATGTTTGCTTTTCTGCTCCGTGTAAGTGTAAGTCATTAGTCTGTGTTTTTTTAAACCTTACTTAACCGAGCAGGTTTGCCAAGAACACATTCTTAACTTACAGAAACGGCCTGGGGGAGTTATTTCAGGGTGAGAGGGGGTTACATGCGTACACTCACACCTGGGAACTGTTACGTGCTTTGCTCAAGGGCCCGTCGGTAGCATGTGTCATATACTTCCCCTATGCTGATTTTCAGAGCCGGATCGGGTATGCAAACCAGTATTGTATGTATTGTATACATACAATACAGTTGAATGATGACAAATTAGGGAAGGACTGAAGTTATTCTACCAAGAGAATGGGGAAACGGGCATATGACAAGGCTTCAGTACGTGTTAACGTGCCCTGTGAGAGGAATAGTAAGTAGGTCAGCTGATTTTATGGAGGTGAATTTGATGGATTTTGATTCGCACTGCCCAATTACAAGCAAATCGAGTCACGTGGACTCCAAAGTAGCTTGTTTGCTGGACTGGAGTTTTGGTGAGCGTCCAACTAGGTTATTTCCAATGTTAATTCCAGTCCCCGTAACTTTAGCTATGCACGATGGTCTTGTCTGTGCTCTTTTCCATCACCTCCTCTGGTGAAGAAATATGAGCCTCAGTCTAGACAACAATTTGCTTTCAGTTCACTCTGCAAGACGACAGTATCCATCTCTTAAAACCTTTAAAATCTCATATTTTAGGTTTGTTTGTTGTAGTTCATTTGGATCATTCTCATTCCAAACAAACCACATCACAGTTCTGCTGGACGAGGACCAAGAACTTGCACTTTCAGGTGCTCTTGGTGTGGTTATGTGGGTGTGCAGCCAAATTTGAATGGCATCACTTGCGCCAAAGGAACCAAACTAAAGGTGTAAACACTCTAGAGTTCGAATAAGCTTAGTGTGAACAAGCCTGAAACCACTGTGAGTAATTTTATGGGATGCAGACATTCATTTCCTAAGATCAACACCATCGTGTACATAAACAAATGACTGCATTCAGTGAGCATGCATGAGACCAAGTGCACACACACACACTCACAGACACACACACAAAGTAGTGACACGTCACCTTCCAGTCTGTGACTGGGTTTTGGTGTGTGTGTGCAAATGGGAGCCTCGTGGGGCCTGTGGTTCCCCTGGCAGAGGAGAGCTGGTGCCGCTGGCCAGACTGGGAGAGCTGCTGCTGGGAGACACATCGCTGCTGTTACAGCTGCTGGTGGACGAGTACGAGGAGGCTCTGGACACAGCGAAGCCCGGGGAGCGCCAACCCTGCAGCAGAGGTGGGGGAGAGGGAGGGTGACGTGGTCATTGTTGCAGTCACTGATGTGCCATGTGGTAAATGCATGAGAAAAAGTTAAGTCTAGGCAAGAGAGTCAGAGAGACAGAGACAAATAGAGAGAGTGAGAAGTCAAAGCAGCAATTAAAATGATACAATGTGTATTTCTTCTACATGCAGAAATTAAACCTCTCTTTCATGGTTAGACCTAATCTGAATCTGTGTTTATCTATTTTCTGACCCATCTTTTGCTGAAAATTTGCAGTGTTTTATACACTTTATTTCAAATTAAAAATAATGATGAACTGATATATCAGCAAACTATCCGTATCGGCCTTTGGTTGGCTTTAAAAACTTATATCAATAACAGTCTAATTTTTACAATTTATTTTTAAGACCTTTTAAGAACCTTAACATTTTCTGAACCTACATTTGTATTACAAGTCTTATGAAAATGCATATTGGTATTGGCCACTATGGGATGGGATAGTCAGATAGATGGGCCTAAAATATTTTTCCATCCCTAATTATAGGGTCACATGTTAAATGAATCAAAGCACCATATACCAGATTTAATTATTTAATTTTGTGGCATTTAATTTTTGAGATTTTTTTTCCTTTTCTTTATATAAGTGACTAACCAAATCCTCATTGACAACAGTGAGCAGCAGCTCCTCTTTCCCTCGAAGCCAAGGCTGGAAGTATTTAAAACCCTGCAAAAGGAACAAGATGAAAGAGATGAAACGAGATGAAAGTGATAGTTAAGTTGGTGTTGATTCATATGAATTTCAGTAGGTTTGTCTGCTCAAAAAACAACCTGCAATGATCCCAGCAAAGCCAGGTCGGTCAGAAAGTGCTGCAGTTTCCTCCTTTGCTCCCTCTCGCGC
>OMLF01013158.1:0-18652 GCA_900302615.1 Holocentrus rufus | reverse complement strand
AGAGAGAGAGAGAGAGAGAGAGAGAGAGAGAGAGAGAGAGAGAGAGAGAATTAATAATGAGAGAGACATGATACCTGGGTATCAGTACTAAAGCGCAACCTCTTCATGCACAACTAACGCCCTATAGGCCTGACCCAAATTCCTATAGCACCTAAAGGCGCTCTTGGCAATACAACCCATCAGCCCCCTCCCAGTCTAGTATCCTAGCAACACATGCAACGCCTCTCCTCAGCATCCTTGCAACCACATCGATATTAAATTTTATTTGCATGCTGTGCATTAAACCATGGATGCAAAATAAGGACAACTGACAAATATGCAGCCTGTTGTTTCGTATCAATATTCAATTAGAGAGAGGAGAGAGAGAAAGGCGTGACGTTATGAATGCATCAGGCTGTTTTTCCCCAAATGTTTGAGACATTATTTCTAAATAACAGTTAGATGCTGATAAAATCAGAGATACAGGAGGCGATTTCGTGCCTTTGTTCAGGACTTACACTGACATTGCTCATCTTGTACAAAATTTGCAGACAACGTCGTCTACTTCACTGGCGGGCATGTCGTGTTCATATTATTGCAACATTAAAATCTTCGTTTTTCCAATGTATTTTATGCTACTTTTTTTTTATAAGTGCCGCGGCCGTAAGCTTGTTCAATCTCTAAATCCACTTTGCCACTGACAAAGATTTCAGTTTTCAGAGCCTTGTGTTGTTCTCTTCGGGTGTTGTCTTGCCTGGCTGGGGCATCTTTCCTGTCTGGTTAAAATGAAGTTGGGTTGATTTTGCTGCAGAGGCGTCGCAGAAGCATTCTAGAACCCCCTAGCGGCCATGTTGGCGGACCACCTTCCAAAACTCCAGCCAATGCTCCAGTCTCTGCTGTGTACACTAAAGTCAGCTTTTGTTGTGTGGCTGGCTGCAGCACTAAGAAAAAATGGCAAAGAAGAAATAATTTAATAGATTTTCAATAAAATGTTGCAGGAGAAGAAACAAAAAGAGTGAAAAAGCTCAAATCGCAATGACACAATCAGTAGTTTCCACGGTCTGTTCAGGTCATTCATAGCATTTAAATGGTTTTAACAAAACTCCAAATTCAAGTTTGGAGGAACTTTTTTTTATGATTATAGTCATTATTATGATTTTACCATCCCAAATTTCACTGCATCCCTGGTGAATGATTTAATATACTGCCTTCCATCCATTCATCTAAAATGAAAATATTTATTGTTATCCAACCTATAATTTACAGAACCATCTTTAAACAACCCCTTTATCTTCCATTTTAGAGAAATAACACTTTCCCCTTTTAAATTTGTTTTGTTAATGTGCCACAACACATTCAAGTCTCAATAGTGTGCTGTCCGTGTGGCCAAACAAAGCTAATTTGCACTGGTAACATATCCATCCTCAAAATTACTCCATGAAAATTAGTCTTTAAAAAAATATTTTCTCAGTTCTTGTTTGTCATAAATTTATTTTGTATCAAAATAGATTCAAAATAGATTTCAACAGCTAACACTAGGAATGGGGATCAATAAAGTATTCTGATTCTGATTCCATTTATCAAAAATTCTGTTTTTTGATAAATGGTCTCATCATATATGTATCAATGTGACCTAACATGTTTCGCTCCCAACTTCCTGAAGATCAAAAAGCTGGTTGTCTGTCTACAAGCCATCCTGTACCAGTACCAAACAGACTTTACTCTGGTGTTGGTCTTTCTATGAAAATGTGACATAGCAGTGAGCTGAAGTTAAATCTCACCCTCAAGAATTTATCATAATCCATCAACAAGTGGATTTATCCAACAGATGACAGACAGGTATGTCAGTTTTCAAAATCTCTATTCACTCAAAATATTCTGCATACAGGGCGAAGATGCATTATACCTTCCTCTGCTGCAAAAGTGGTATCTCCCTTATGATGAGGCTAACTAGTCTGAATTATATAGGGACATTTAGGGATACAGATGTACTTGGGAATTGATTTAAGCTGTTGGAACCACATTTTTCGAGACAGACATTTCCAACAAAAATGTGCCAAAAAAACTTATATTTTATTTAATGATTCTTCACAATCAATCAACTGGCAGTGCAAAAACAGCATTAATCAGCAGCGTAGCAAAGAATGAAATCACAAGTGCCTGTCCGTATCACGTCAAATGTTTGGTTATCTTCACAGAAGACAGAAGACAGCAGTTTCAGCCTAGAGGTTGGTGGAGCTGAAGTGAACGAAGAAGGTCCTGATCTCTTTGGGTGAGATGGTCACACTGAAAGCTTCATCTCCGCATCTACAACACCGTTTGCTCTCTGAGACAAAGAGAAAAAAACAGACTTAGGAAAAAGAAATTTGTAAATAAGGGATAAAGTTATCATTTCAAGGGAATGTAATCTGTACTGATTTTTCAACCCACACTAACAGAAGTTCAATTCATCAGCCTTTATTCCTGCTGATCTCTCATTTTCAGCCAGTGTCAAAAAAACAAAAAACACTGACGACACCTTAGCAGATCCAAATAGAAATGTCTAGACAGTTTTCATATGGATTCTCTCTCACGTGTCTCTAATGTCTCTGCTGTTTTCCACTTCCACCTCTGCAGACTGTCGATGTCCCAGGTCCCAGTGAGAGAACGCTCCTGCAGCTCTTTCACTTCCCCAAGGCCGCGCAGAACTTCCTGCTCACACAGGAAATGACCATTGTAAAAGAAAACAAAGTGCACTGTTTCATTTTTATAAAAGTGTAACTTGTGAAACCGAGGCTGTCTTTGGAATTTCTGGTAATGCAATCATTTCCTCTTTTTGTATTTTAAAATGTAGTCATCCAGGGTGATCGAACGTCATATTAAACACGTGGTGAGTATTGCACGGAGCGGCGTGGAGGAGTTCATTTTTCCATTTTGAAATATGGGAAATTGTTTTCGTGTGTATTAAATGGCATGACATTACCTTCAGGTTTATGGTGACCGGCTTTGCTAGATCAGGATCTTCCCCCTCCTCGAAGAGATGCATGATTCTCAACAGGACCCGATCAAAGTCCGGTGCTGACCTCAAATCTTTATCTGAAAATGAGGGACAGAATCAAACAAGTCAAGGGAACATTGTTGCTGCTCGCTTCCTAAAAACAATTTACACTTTTCACATTTGAATTCCATTTGTGGTGGAAGAATTCGGTTCCAGGATCGTGTCTGACCTGAGTCTAAGCGGTGGAGGTGCAGGCCGTGTTTGGAGCTGTAGTTCCATCACGGGATGCTGAGGCTGAGCAGGTGGAGGTTGGGGGGCAGGACCACGGGCCGCATTGGAGAACCTTCCCTCGGCTCCCTCTTCAGCCAGGTCTTCTCTAAAACGCCCCACAGGCAAAATCGAATGACAGATGCTTTACAAGAAACTAGGGAGCTTGTTCAGCAAATTGAAACCTTAGAGAGGCATGTTTTGAGCAAAGTCAATGCTATTTTTGGCCGGTCTCATATTACAGCCCCTTAGAGGGCAGCATCACCCCTTTTGCACTGGCATGGTGCCGGTACTTGGCTCGACCCTTCTAAGAACTGGCCTGGGTTTCTACATGTCACGACATGGGCGTTCTCTAGAGAACTGTGTTCCTTCCTGTAGTTCCTGTATTCCTTTTTTTATTTTTTTCTACTTATTTATTGTTTGGCCTGTAGTTCGGACAGTATCGGCTTTCTCCAGCTCACCTCCAATTTCCTTTGTGAGCTTTCCAACTTGGATTCCTCTGCTGCACCATATTGCCAGTAAAGCCTTGGTGTCTTTGATGGACCACTGACTTACCGTTTTGGGAGTTATTTCATTGTTGTCTTGTGCTAAGCTAGCTTTGTTGTCGCGACTGCTGCCTTTTTTTTTTGTTTGTTTAAATGTCAGTTCAGCTAGTTTAAACATGACCACAATACCCCGCCTCTTACGTCACTTGGTTCCTTGGTTCCAGACCAGCAAGTTTACGGCGCCGGTAAAATTGGCCCGGGAGGCAGTTTCCACGGCCGAGCACTAGTGTTTGTGCTGTGCGAAAACTCAGAGCAGTTTGCAGCTTGGCACCAACTCTGGTCCCGCTGGAGAAAGGGTACATGAGAACCGAACTCGAGTAAAAGAACCAGGGTCTCATTTGTCCCTAATGACCAACAAAGTATCAGATTATTCAGGGCTAACACAGATCTACTCTGTATCTATAAGTCACTCAGCTCCTATCCAAAACAAAGTTTATGTGACCCCTTTCTCATAGCATTGCCAACATTAGTTTGGCATGTGTGTGACTGTCTAAAAAGTAGCTTTTGTACAGTTTTTAATGTCACGCAGCCCAACAATGCCTGCTCTGTGGCGAGTACTCACGAGGCTGGTCTATGGGCATGACCACAGGTCTGTGCTGCAGCTGTACCGCCTCCCTCTGGTGGAGCTGGGCGGTGGCGTTGACGGAGCCCAGCATCATCCACAGGGTCGGCCGGACGACCGAGCTGTCGTTGAGGGTCAGGTTGTAGCCAAGGTTCCAGGGCAGGTTGTTCCAGAGACGTCGGTGCAGCATCACCTGGACGAAACACACGAGCTGCTCATATCTGTTTCTGTGTGAGTGCACAAGACTGGAAGGGAGGGTTTTGTGTGTGTGTGTGTGTGTGTGTTATCTACCTCTAGTTGTCCACTGGCCTGGCTGGACACACCATGGGCTCTGTCACTGAGGAGCACCAGTCTGCTGAGGTCGTCCTCAATGTAGGCTGCCCGAACCATGGGGAAGTAGTTCTGCAAAATTCATATCATATATTGACAATAACGCAGAGTTTTTCAACTTCAGGCGGTGGTCTGGTTGTGGAAGGGTGTATTTAGTAATTTAGAAAATACTGGATATGGTACTAAATATAACATTCAACATTATCGGATATCGCCTCATGTCTAATGCGCAGACAGCTGTCTCTCTTTATGTGCAGGATCTTTCGGCCTCACTGAAGAGTTTAATAGTCCTAATAACCCCTGGCAGCTGAAAGTCTAGAGAGATCAATTTTTCCAAGGCCTCACCCTGGCTAAAGTGTTATTAGCGAACTTCCTGTAGGTCCTCTTCATCATCTGGTAGCCATTGTCGTCCGTGTAGAGGGTCCTGTTGTTCTTCAGGGTGGTGCTGGTCCTGAGGACGACCTCTGTGTTGACGTGCAGGGGGCCCAGCGAGTACGTCTGCTCCAGCCTGTGACACAGCAGCCGGTTCTTGAAGCCCTCTGGGACCCGGGTGGTGATCGAGAAGGCGTAGTCCTCGTCTCCCTCCTCTCTGGAAGATGGAGAACTGGGTTAGTGAATGTCTGAGTGTGAGTAGGAGGTAGACAGGGAAGCAAAGGATGGACGAAACAGAGAGGGACAGGTAGGGCTACAACTTGGGGATGAAAGGAGAGAAGTGTAAACAAACCTGGACAAACGGTTGGTTCTGCCTACCTGTAGAAGTACTGTCGGATCTCGGACACAACCGTGCCGGGGACAATCTCCATTTCCACGGCTTTGTAGGCCCTCACAGATGAACCGTTGGCAGCGAACATGTAGTTATCGGAGATGGGACCTGCTTTTACATCTCCGTTCGCTTGGTACTCCCAGAAATCCTGGGTCATCTTTACTGTCCTTTTTTCTAAGCTGCCAAGGATGACAAAAAGGCCGAAGGAATAAAGGTTACCCAAGTTCACGATATGAGCCAGCGAATAACATGTGATCGACAAAAGGGACACAAGTGGGAAGTGTGAGTCACTTTCAGTGGGTTACACTTGCAAAAGAGACGAGTCATCGAAAGACTTCCTCTTTAGAGTGTAATTTACTAGTATGGCTGCATTGGATGGGAGATAATTCCATGCTAATGAGATCTGATCAGCTTGAAATCTTACCGGTCTGTGATGCTGTGCAGTAGATTGGTATCCTGGTCAAACATGAGCTTGTAACATTCATTCAGAACAGGCAGGAGCCTCCTGCCAATTTTGGACCAGTCTTTAACGTTGCGTCTTTCGAACGCGACCCCTTTGGCTACATAAGTTGAGCCACACTTGGATCTCCTTGAACACGGCTTCTCAGAGAACTTGATCAGGTACTTCCTCTGCTGAAGACCCCCGAGGCCCACAACGATGAAAAGGTCATAGGTCACGTTGGATTCTGCTGATCTCTGGATCTGTTATAGACAGAGGGAGGTATTATATTGATCTGGATTGTTTGGTTTGTTTTGTATCCTGGTTTAACACTGACATTTTTGATGAATGACAGCAGGAAAACAAATCAAATCAATTATTTATGCACAACTGGAAGAGTCATATCAATAAAGTCTGGTAACTTTTATATAACAAAATATCAGAAACTATGCAGAAAGAATTGCATTGGACTTCATCTTGACAGGACTATATATTCAAATTTTGTCACAGTCAGAGTTTTAAAAAAAAATACACTACCTGTGCAGGAACAGGCTGTCCATCATCATCAAAAACGGTTGCCATGGGGAAGGTTACCGTGATGTTGATGAAGGTGGTGATGTTCCATGCTAGAGGGTTGTAGACGATGATATGTTGCTCCAAAGACTGATGAACATCTGCATAAGGAGATTAACAACCCATTTATTTGATGTGATCTCCGTTATTGTGACCAAAACATCTGAACAAACTGTTAATGTGTTGATCTTTCATGAACTCATTTTTGTTTTGTTTTCCATTTCTAGCAGGACGTCAGCACCTTTTCTATAGTCGTTGGTGCCAAGGATGCTGGGCATGCCAAGGTCATGAGGGAGCAGAAAAAGGGCAGCCAGGACCTCCTCGACCCCCATCATGGCCTGGATGAGATGCTGGAGGTACATGTCTGCCACCTTGGGAGACTCAGTGCCGGTGATGCCATCATGGTGCTGGACCTAAAACTCAATAAATAATATTCTGTGAGCTTGGAATTATAAGGTTCTATCTGGGTGGAGCTCAATTCTGGGAACCTTATAACTCTCCAATTTGCATTAATCTTAAACACATGTTTGAAGTCAAGTACAGAGTGTATGACAGATATTAAAAACATAAATATCATAGGCATAAAATTACAAATAGATTGCTTTACTTTTCTTGGCTCCATCAATTTGACCATGAGAAAAAAAACAACATTTTCTTCTTTTCATGGAAACCCTTTGCAACAAATATTTTGACAAATCACCTCAGAGACAGCCCAGCGAAGCGCCCGCAGTTTCTCCAAGGCCCAGTCTTTAGCCACGGGTCCGTCAGGGAAGCTGATTCGATATCGGACGAAAAGAGTCTCCACCGCATGCAGCTGGGAGCTGGCCTGCCGTGCTACGCCTTTCAGGACATTTCGGGAAGCATAAAAACCTGTCCAGGCCTGGTAAGGCTCTGGGGAATAAAATGCATTGGCTGCTGTTAGATTTCATGAAAACACAAATGTTCTGGCTGCATCTTCTGTGTGTATTTTGCTCTGGAGGAAAATACTTATATACTGCCTCCCTGTAATTTTGAACTAATGAATGTGGAGTTATAAGATTGAAATAATATGTTTCCAGGGTCTAAAATGCGATTGATAGAGAAAAACTTACCAACCAAACAATTTTCAAGCTCTGTTTATATGTTTATATTGATTATAGGTGCTGCTACACATTATGTATTGGGATGCAGGTGCTCACCAGTGGAATAAGGTAGAAAATCTTCACTCCCCCGAACGTCCCAGACAAGATCTGATTGGTGGAGGGCTTGGAAGTATTCGCTGAGAGTAGCGTACTGGACTGTCACTCCAAAGTCTTTGCTGTTCTGGTTGATGTAGCTCATTAAAGGGTCCATGTTGTTGAACTGCACTGATGAGTTGTAGAACTGTTTGTCACAGCCCTGAAACACAAGAACATGGGGCTGCGTTGTAGTTCATGACAAATGTGGTAGTGAACAATATGCCAAATCCCCAAAACAGAATGTCAGAAAACTCTATGAGAGATGTTTTGAGGTCTGATGAGTGAGAGTGAGTTACCCTCTAATTTCATAAGTTGCTTTGCATCCAAAAATGTCCCTCAAGAAAAGGGACATTTGTGCATCTTAAAATCAAAAACAGGGACAGGCGTTTTCACAGATCATGTAGCTACATTTCTTTCCTGTGCTTGAAGACTTTTCATTTCAACAGAATATGTGCTCTTTGGAGGGGATGTCATTATAGGCCCCTGAATACAAGGATTAAATTGGATTTGAAATACATTTAGGGTGTTGCAGGTTTGAGTGGACTCACCCATGGCCAGAGCACGTGGTTCGTCCTGAACCACGCAGCCCTCTGCTTGATGTTCTCCACCATGGTCTGGGCGTAGGCCTGTACCGTCTCCTTAGTGACAGGCAGGCTCATGTTGGGGTAAACTCCATCTTTAGGGGGGTTGGGGAACAGGGCAACTCCGTTCCAATAGAAACCAGAGCTGAGACAGAGCCACAACACATTTTCTTTTCATTGACCACCCACAGCTTGCCTGTGTAATGATCCTGCCTTTTTGATTTAACACAGAAACTAAATAACTTTGCATAATTGAACCCAATAGCTCATTTGTCAGTACTGTAAAATGTAAACCACTCTCTGGTCTGTTACTGATTAGGTAGGCACAGTCTGAGTCATTTATGGTGGAATTAAATTCTCCTGAAAGCAGCCTAAAGAGCTTGTTCAGAATGATAATAGGCTGCCTTTCTGCAGTAGCATGCAAAGTACTCAAAATGCACTCCATGGTGACTCATTATGTTAATAGGGAACACTGCATGAGCCAACAGAAGGTTGAAATAAACTTGAACTAGCCAGATTGAGAAAGAGAGGCTACCTGTTCGAGAAGGGCAGGTGGGATGGGGTGCAGTAGCTAAACTGGTCCATAGTGTGAGTGAAAATCTCCTGCTGCTCCTTCAGGGAGGCAGAACCTCTCCAAACAAACTGTAATTTCTGCACAAAAAGCAGAGATGAGAAACAAACAGTGATTATTTGCAACCAAATACAAGTTAAATACACAATGCACAATAATGCCAGCTCCTTTCTGCAACCATAATAGTTCCATAAAAGATGTCAGATACCAAAACTAATACCTTGTTTTTCTGCATGGCGTCTTTAAGGTCATAATCAATGCGGGAGATGAGGTGGGCATTGAACCCAGACAGAGCAAAGAGTACAGGTGTGGTGGCAGAGGCTCCAAATGGATCCACATGCCACGAGAACCGAGGACGCACCCCGAACGTCTCATAGAGGAAACCATGGCCCTCTGGAAACATTGCCAATGGTCACGGAGCAAAGAGTAAGAGAGACAAAAGCAGTACAAAGGGAGAGGGAGGGAATTTCAGGGTGAGTACACATACCATATCTCTGATGATTACAAGGCAAAACAATCTATTTCACTACCTGTCATTTGCAATATCTGATCATCCAGATCAGTCACAGCCTCATCATGCATCACTTGGCCTCCGATTATGAACTCAAGCCGACCCTCTTTCACTAGCTGACGCACCTAGGGAGAAGAAGAGTACAACAAAACCAAGCCAGACAGATAAAAACAGCATTATTTATATTTCTTCGAAGAGAAAAACAGTGAAGGTAAGTAGACTACCATGCATTATTTTGGCCAGTCTCTTCTTACTTGTTTCTTTTGGGAGTCTGTGGCCACGGTGTCCCACCACAGTCGAAAGAACTCCTGCTCCACTGCGATGAACCTGCGGTGTTTGGCCTTTGACAGCTCCTCAGTCACACTGCTGTACACGTTGGCTGCATAAGCATGCATACTTTCCTATGGAAAGCACATATTTATCATCACTACAGGGAATAACTGTGGTTTTGTCAAGGGCTACAATAACACTACTTATCAATACTAGAACGGATGATTCAACCTGTAACTTGTAAATTCTATTTAAATACAAATAATGGTTGTAGTAGAAATATTACATCAGCAGGTGACTAAGTAGTGCAATTAAGAAACTGTTAAATGTTAATTAAGATTGTAAGTCATATGCTTATCACGTTCAGCTTCACGTTACAGCTATAAGTCAAAATAATGTCGGAGACCATTATGGAAATATTCAATACCAGCCATCTAGTTGACCAATCTAGCTACCTGAATAGTGTACACCCAGCCAACATCCATGTGACTGTGAGGAATGACGAAAGCTTGAATTGGTTTGTTTTCATTTCTCGTTGCGCGTGAGTAACTGCAACTAAGGAAAAATAATAAAACGGCTAAACCTGTCATTTTTTTAACCCCGCATTTGATGAAGATTCTCTTGACAAAACTGCACTCACTTCCTTATTATTGTTGTGCTGCAGCATGTGACGGTCACGAGACACACCCCTCTTGTACGGAACCAAGGTAAGGACAAACTAGCTTGACGCTTCTTCTACAGCCGTTGTGCTTTCAAACCGTTCTGAACACTGTTGATCTTGAACGTGCGCTTCACTTTTGGTGACCTTTGGCCCCGGAAACACTCATAAACAGATCGTTCATTTGGAGGTGAAAACGAGCCTTCTTATGTACAGCAAAAATGTCAAAAAATAGGAGAATAGCGCTGATATTTGGGGGCTTTGTAACGGCTGTTGCTGCTGCTTTTTACCCCATTTTTATCCACCCACTCACCCACTCAGAAGATTACAGTAAGTAGCCTACAGCTTTGTTTTAATTTCAGTTACACAACCCGTGTTTACAAAAGTAATTTCGAGTATAAACTGGAAAACATTGTACCGTACGGCCGAGTTAAAAGCAATATCTTATAAACTCTGAAGAGGCCAGGCACATAGTATAAAAACAACGCATAAATATTAGCCAAATGTTTATATACTTAACTTTACTAATAAACAGTAGCTGTTCGTTTACTTGATTAAAGAGACAACATTAGGCGCTTACAGGATAGTTATTCATTATTTATGACTCCTGTCTCACTAGCTATGTTAAGTGACAGTTTTATGTTCCCTAAACACTTAACAAAAACCCTCCAAAACAAAGTTAACTAGCAAAACAGCTTCTCAAACATCCAGGCTAAATTTAAAAGCCTAGTGAGACTTGCACCCAATCTGGTTCCCAGTTGACACCCATGGGTTTTCATTTGATCTTTCCAATGTTGAGTTTTAGACAAATTGATAGCTGGAGTGATATCAGGAAAATCCATTTAAAGAGCTGTGCTTTTGCCATATGTCCTCTCACACACAAGTCACTGTCCACTGAAGCTCAGGCCAGCTGACTTCTGGCCAGCACAAGGATGGAAATATAATCAGGGCAAATATGATGGATAAACGTCTTCCTTATCCCCGGTTAGGAGTTACTGGCAGGTGGCCACAAAGACGACAACAAAGACTGTATGCTGTGATGTAATATCCCATTTATAACATTGATGTTGGCCTCAAAAATCTTCCACTCACTATGCTTTCTTCTCTCTGTCTTTCTCTCTCAGAACAAATCCAGAAGATGAATCGGGCAGGAATCAACCAAGCAGATGTGCAACCAGTGGGTAAGACGCTCCTCACTGCCGTCCTCACACTTTCTGCATCAATGTGGCATTAGAGTAGGTGGCAATTTGAGGGAAATGAGAAAATATGGCGTCCTGACAGCCCAAATCAGCATTTCAGTTTTTGTCTGGCTCACATAATGCTTGAAAATGAATTTATTTTACTTGTATGAAAAGCCATGAGTGGGATTTATAGTATCAGGACAATTTTGATAGTCATCTAATTTTAGTTTTTTCATACTTTGATAGTTGACAATGTTGATTTCTTCTTCTTCTTCTTCTTCTTCATTCTTAAAGGTGTGAAGATATGGTCAGATCCATACAAGCCTGCAAACAAATGATGGCCACTGACAACTGACCTTGGATGATTACAGAGGCTGATGCTCCTGTTTAATGAGTGCTTGATGTGTGTGTGGTGTGTGTGTGTGTTTCTAGAATGTTTCCTGTGAATATATGTCCTGAGAATAAAGTTTTAAATCCTCAAAACTAAAATTGGCTTTTTGAAATGAATTTTTTCATGACGTTTCTGCTTTATTGGATACTGTAAAGAGAGACAGAAAGCATGTTCATAAACTGAAACCACAAGCCTCGTGAATATATGGTGTCTGCCCGAGCTCACCCCTCATCCAAATGCTCCTCCAGAGCTTCAACATGTGTTACAGCACTGGTCTGAGAGCTGGTAATGTCGGCAGCAGGTCTTATTGTGCCCACAAGGGGGCGCCCCATGCCTTTCTGTTGATGCAAAAGCCTTTGGACTGAGTAATGCCTTGTGTGTGCATCTTTGATGTTTTGGAAAAACCTTGTATTTCCAAAAGCCTTTCTCTGGAATGTAGCCTTTAGGAGATGATTTAAAAAAAAATACAGTGGTTCGTTTACCCATCCTATTCAAAGCAATCTCTTCTGACAATTTATTTTGATTTACTTGGGTTGAGGGTCATGAAACTTGTTTGACAGATGAGGAACGTGTCCAATAATTCAGTGTATCATATTCCAAAATGGAAAAAAAGGGAGGCAGAGTTTTTTTCCAGGACACATCATTCTTTATTATCAATTGCCTTTCAGAGACAGAGTTGAACTGTTGGTCAGCTTTTGAAATGGCATATGACTCTGGCAGCGTTTTGCCCATAGGCTGAAAATATGGGACAGAGCTCCATGGTCTTCTTGTTCGCAGTCCTTGTCGATGTGATCCAGACTCTTTTTTTTTTTTTTTTGTTCTTTTAACAAGTCCACTGGTGCTGTAAAAGCAGAGAATTCCAAATCTGCCATTTTTTCCCCTGTACTTTTGTGGTTTCCTGACATTGACCAGCATCCCCTTTCAGAGCTTGGTCCACCAAAGTCCTTTTGGAGGAATGATAGAGCAAGAAAGAACTAAAGCATGTGTTTATGTTCCAGCAGAGATGGTGCATTTTCAAAGCTGCCCTTAAATCTTTCATAGTCCACGATGCAGCCTGTACTTTCGGACTTTGAGGACTGTTCGTGAGGCCGACTTGCCAGCAAAACCCCAACTGCGCGGGCCAGCAACAGCCACTCTCCCTCTCAACCCCCCAATCAACAAGCCCCATTGTTTATGAGAGGTTGTTATTGTTGGGCCGCATTCAGAAACAAGAGAAAACTCAAGAGCCTGGCTGTGCGCAGAGGCGTCCAAAGTAAAGAGCGCAAGGGGGTGAGGGGGTGGTTAAGGGAAAAAACGAAAAGCAGAAATTCCTCTCATTCCCCGCTGGTGTTTTCCAGATTCCTCAAGCGACAGCTCCTCGACTGTGTGAGCGAAGAAAGCAACCGGAGGGGAAATTGAAGCAAACGGAGAGGAAGAGAAGCACATTCTTGAGGGGACGCGTCACCTACAAGTAGAATAGAAAGACACTCAATCCCCTGCTTCTTTGCTTGGCAGTGTGTGCAACAGGTAGTGCAGCATGGCCCTCAGCCTTCAGTCAGCCCCTGTTGGTCCTGTGACCCATTGAGGCTCAGTGTCAAAACCCTGTTCTCGCTCTCTACATCTGTCTTTAGAGTCTGGACCGTGCTTTAATGGTCTTATGTTGTCTACCCCTCTTTATGTGGCCCTGGCCTCATTGAGCTGGATATGTAGATAGACACCCTTCACTATAAAGCTCTGAATGAGGTCACAGCCCACTATAAACCAACATGAACTCCACATTGTCGCCTCCGCAGCACTTTTACTACCCTGCAGTTAACCCATCACACAAATCTCTCCCATCTATTGAGGAGTTTTGGGAGAGCGGCGGCGGCAAAGTCTTTCGCTTTGAGTGGTTTCTTAGGCGTGTGTGTGTTCAACAGAGGCAGATAATTGGCCACGGTTTCTAACTAATTGCCATGGGAACAAGGGTTGACAGACAGGCCATGGGGTTGGAGAAACAACGCAGAGCATATTTGGGGAAGGGGCAGGACAGGGTGTAAAATAAGAGCAACCTTGGAGCTCAAAGTATGTTAGCCGTAGAGAAAGTAAACGGGCGGACAGATGCAGAAAACAAGAGAACAAACAAACAAACAAACAGGACATTTGAAGAGCTCGAGCAGCCTCCTCACAACAGTAATTGAAGACAGAGAACTGTGGCATTCAGTTTTGTTTGAAGAAGTACTGTTTTTCCTTTAGAGGACCATTGTCAAAAAGTTGACTGGGGACACGATGTATCATGTTTGCCAGCAAAGTTTTTCATATTAAAGACGAACTAATCCCCAAACTCAAATCTGTGTGAAACTTAAAGGGCGCCTGGTCTTTAATAGGAGGTGATGTCACCACTTGTTGTACTCTATAGGTGATGACATCACTCTCTATCAAAGACCAGGCACCATACTTTCCACCACTAGAGGTCAGGCTTCACACAGATTTGCGATTGGGATGTAGTTGCTCTTTAATAAATGTCTATTTTGCTATTTTCCATCACTAACTGATGCTAGGGGTGCAGCAATTTTGTCCCCAAACTGCAGACCTCAGTGCTGAAAGAGAACAGCTTTGGACATGTTTTTTATTCTACTAAAACAAGCACATGATGCTTATTTGTTTGAGCAACACAATTTAAAAAAAAATATGGTTGTAAGCCAGAATTTATACTCTGTTTGTCTTTTTAAAAAAAAGTAATTTTTAACATCCTCTGGGTACAGTTTGATGCAGAGTTAGTTGAAGTTTTGGTGGTTTGGTGTTTGTGTGTCATGTATGCCAAGAGTGTAAAATGAAGATGTGTGTTGTATTGGTTACAATAACAGTCTTCAAACATTGCCTGTTATGGAATTTATATGAAGTAACAGAATTCTGCCCACAGTATGACTAGCTAACATTAGCTTCATACTTGAGGTCGACTATGGGCAGCAGCTAACTTGTTGAGGACATTGCCTCTCATTCATTTTGGCTGGAGTTTCTCTTCTTCTCTCCGTCTTGACCTTCTTTGGTAGAACATTCGACGCTGCTTTTGATTAACGATAACGTTCGGCCTAATAACTGACTTTTTCATGAACTGCACACAAAGGTTTTCTGTTGCTGCGGTGCACAACGTTTGCAGAACAATACGCTTAAATTGAGTTCAGTCTTTTGAAGCCAAAACCGTGGCCTAAAAACTGAAGTATGAACCAACCTGTGAAAAAGATGAATCATTAAACCAGTAATTGATACTTCAGGTCTGCAATTCAGCCTAAAACCAGCTCATCAAAATTTTAATAGTTGCCGATCTAAACACCTATGCTTTTAATCAGTATAAAAACGGTAGAAGAAATACAAGAAGCTACTGTACATTCTACATTAAGTGTTTTTATTATTACAGCATGTTGGGCCAGCGCCTGTTTTGAGTGCCAAAGCCAAAGTAAAGACAAGTTATCACCAAAGATTTCGCCAAAAACAACACAAACAAGGATCTTTTGCTTTGAATCAAATACAGCGCGCACACACGATCGGTTTTCTTCCGCAAAACAATTAAACAGGGTCTACATTTCACGTCTCAAATGCTGTCCTCAACCTTGTAAAACAATGTACTGGAGTGCTGTCCGCATTCTTGGTTAGCAGGCTAACGGCTGTGGAAACAGATAGTATAAGTCTGAAGCAATGTCTAGGAAAAAAGGCACCGGCCAGCCTCCCAGCAGGCGAGTGAGGCAAACTGCCCCAGTGACAGTGTGGTCTGGAGCGCAGTGAGCTAGTGTTACATCCAGTGTGTGTGTGTCATTCAGCAAAGAAAGAGAAGCATCTAGGTTCAGCAGAGAGGAACCCAGTATCCCCTCGAGACTAAACTGCGGTTGTGGAACTTACTGGAACTCAGAGCGTCGTGTGTGTGCCTTTGTGTTCTGCTCCTATTTGCCCCAAGCAGGACCACAAATAGATAATTATGGTTTGTTTTAGGTTGCATCTCTGCTGCCCAGTCGTGAAGGCATGGCAGTTCTGCTCTGTGGTGGCTTGTTTTGTTTGTCAGTAAAGTTCATAATTGAAACTGTGTGCATGGCCAGCCAATGGTAAAGAGTGGATGATGCAATGATGGCTTGTCCGCTCTCTCTCTCTCTCTTTCTTTTTTTTTCGCTGGTTTAAGACTCATATAGAGACTGTTTTTCTAATGAGTTGGAGAGAAGAGAGAGTTTTTGTGGGCTTTCTTCCCATTTGCTGAGGCGTTTGGCTCTCGCTCTTATCCAGAGCAACTCATAATGAATGAGCAGTTAGGGGATCGGTGTCTTGCTCAAGGACGTTTCATGACTGTTACAGGGATTACACTTGTGAACCTTCAGTTACAGGACGGTCTTTCTAACCACCAGGCCACCCAGCCATGCCTAGATTCGTGTAATCATGTGTGTTCTCCTGTCTCCCCAGCTTCCTTTGACCAAGCTCACTATTAGCATTCATCTAATTTTGAATTACTTTGAACAACAGTTTTTACTGTGGTAATCCACAGGATTCTTCTTTTTTATTTTTATTTTGGCAGCATCTCTGGTTGCTTCTTAGTCATTACTGTGGTGTTTTTGCACTGCACTTCCCAGAGATCACTTGGCCATCGGACAGCATGTTCAGAGGTCTACAAGATCTTTTTTCTTGGTTTTTCTGTTGATCAGGTTTCAGTTTCTGTGAAACTCTCTTTTTTTTGTCTGTTCATCAATGGTGGCTATCACTGCTCATGCTAACCACTTCATTCTTCTTCTGCTTATTCCAATCAAACTGCTGTTACTGCCGCTAGAAGTGTAAAATGCATCCTTTCCAGCAAATGTAAAAGCTTTTGTGAATTCGATAACGGGGGTGAATTGATATCAGCTTCACAAAGTACCAAAACGAACCTTTACTTAAGTGAAAATGTCACGGATTACTGCTTTAATGAATAATACATACCCCTTTTTCTCACCCTTAGTGACTTAAGACAAATGGAAAAGGAAGAAGGGTAAGACTCCACATTATGATTTCATCCTGTGGGCACTGTCTAGTTTCACACTAAGTTCACACTAAAATACACATTTAAAGACTTCATTGTTCCTTATTGGCAATGTTGATAGTAACAAGTGATAGAGCACTATGATGTTTTATAATAACAATAAACAGAGAAATACACAATGTACATTTAAGGTGGATTAACCAAAATAGCCTACAGGTTGATTTAAGTGAAGACCATTTGGACTCAACTGACAAACAATGTGGAATAAGCACGTCATTTCATGGTTGAGCCTACATGGTTCTCATCACCAGACCAGCTCACAGATAAATTAAGAGCTTATTCTATGTTTTTTTCCCAGTTGAGTCTAAACAGCCCTCATTTTCGCCATTACAGCTTCACGGTAAATGGAGCGGAGAAAAGGTTCAGCCTAGCGAGGGAAGGCTGTTTGAGTGTCATTAAGGTTATGTTTATGGCTAAACGCAATAAGGCCTTGTTTTTTTTTTTTTGTTTTTTTTTTTTTCAAGGCTCCTCAGGCAGCCGATGGATGTGATTAAGCAACACCTCTGAACTAAGTGAATAGGGAGTTCTCCAGTGTGTCTTCAGGAGGGCCAAAAGTCTGTCTCTTGGCTCATGTCCACATATGGATATGGAGAGGAAATATTTGAGCGATTAGCTGGAGTTTAAGGCTGAGAAGAAAATGCTAATTGCCTCAATCATTCCTTCTCTCAGCGGAGAGGAAAATCTTTGTTATGGACAGACCTCATGCAGGCCATATTTCCTCTTTCGACATGATGTTCCATATTCTGCGGAACCAGACTACTTAAACAAACCACGGTGGTTTTTAACCCAGTTCGGTTCAACACGACTCAACCCGCACACACACACACAGTGCCATCCCTCCTGACTGAAACATTATTGTTACCCATCCTAAACACACACCATTACAGCATAATGCCGTCTGAGTATGTGCGCAGCCCGGCCGTCAATCACGTTATATAGCGGAGTTCCGTTTTACAGTCCCATTATAATCTTAAAACTTTCGTATGCACTAAAACAGCGGGGTTAATGTTGATTTAGGCAGCGACACTGACGAAGAGGGCCAGAGCTGTAAGCAATCATGCTGTTCTTCAAAATCTCTCCGAAAGGGTAAGAATGGAGGAGGGGGGAGTGATTTATAAGGCACCTTAATACTTGACACTTTCATTTGTGAAAATAAGTCTGTGGCCTATCAAAGCCGTCCCTCACATTAAAAACCATGGAAAGCTCTTTTAAACAGCTTTTATACTCCTTTGGCCAATTTTCATTCATATTTCCTGGCACGAGGCTTTATTCCCCCTTGGTCTGAGGGACTGCATAAAAACAAACAGTTGAAACCCCCAGACAGCATTTAAAAATTATATTTGTAGCGGACAATATGGAGCGTATTTAATTTAACACAGATTTTTGACAGCACGTAACGCAGCGAAGGGGAATAAAAATGTATAATATTATGATCTAATGTGTCTTGCCGAGTGTCTTGTTTGAGTTGGACTCGGCGTAGGACTGTTCACAATGTTGAAAATACTCAAAATATTCCCCTATTTTCACGGAGCTAGATGAACTGTATCCTGTTATTAGTGGTTTACGCGCAGAGCAGCCTAATTCAATAAGTCAAACCTATATCCTATTGCGTGCCACCAGCTGCACAGAATGAAACAGCCTTAATGGACGTGGAGCGTTTCACGGTGGCGCGTGATGAGTCATATTTTGGTGTATATTTTCACTCTGGTATAAATGGTGTGTGGGTGCACGGGGCGCGCGCTCTGCCTCTGTGTTCCTCGTGGGTTTTCATTAGGGCCTTGCGGATGACAACAGAATATATGACTTGGCTCCGGCTGGGAATT
>OMLF01013157.1:16442-39295 GCA_900302615.1 Holocentrus rufus | reverse complement strand
TGTCTACTTCAGGGTTGCAGAGCTCTGAAAGAAAAAAAAAAAGGGAAGTTCAGACATGCTTTGCATTTTTAGATCCCCTTGTGGAACGCAGTTGACAGTTCCTAAAGACGTATTTATTCCTCCGCTGCTGTTTTTGAACAAGTATAGCCAATGTGCCACTTGCCCTGACCTCCTCTGAATTTCCTCGGAATGGGGCTCCGGCATTTTTCTGAAAATCTCTTGATGTGAGAGATAATGTCCTCCAGAAATGAAAGGACTAGGCAAAGTCAGACTGGCAAGAGTGTGAGGTGTTTTCTGCTGAGCTGTGTGGGCAGAGGGCTTGGGTACAGTACTGTACATCTGGCAGATAGATTTCTGTCAGCAGCTCTCCAGTGACAGGCTGCCTGCCTTTGAGGAAGAGGATCAGATCTGTGGATCCATGTTGTGTGCTGGCTGAACACCTAAGCACACATAGTCAGCTCCTAAAATGGCTGCCCTTGAAGCTCAGCTCAGAGGATCTGAGCAGCTCAGTGGCTGACTGTTAGAGCCCCAGCTGACTAGATGAAAGCAGTTACACAATCTCACCCATTAACTTGGTGTGGCACGGGGACTGACTGGCTGAAGAGACACAGCCTACACTAAGGCAGATGGTGGTTGTGTAGGAGGCGTTTTTTTTTTTTTTTTTTCTCCTCGGGCATTCCTCTCCCCTCCTTCTCCTGAAGGATTCTCTTGATATCCATGTCAAGGAACCTGGCATTAGAAGGCAACTTTGTTCAGAGCAGCAGTGAACTGCCAAGAGAGCAGGGTGGGGCCCCTGGTAAGGCTGTAACCTGACCCTGAACAACAATGGAGCCCCTGGCTGCTCAGGGACATGCTGGCAGTTTGGCCTGCTCTCATGGAGCTCTGCGCTGGCTGGGTGTGGGACCAGGGCTTGACTTCCCAACTATCTGAGGCTGCATAGTGCTGGAAAACTTTTGGTAGTGGTGCTGATACTGGCACTTTGAATTCAGTACCTCTACCAACATGGTGCGCTGTTGAATGAAAGTTTTATAGCTACTGAACTTTTGCTGTTCCGAGCTAAAAACTAATGTTTGAACCATGAGTATAAAATTATTATTTTTTAAGTTTCTTCTTCACTTAAATATAAAACAAGCCTCAACAAAATATTTATTTGTTAGTATTATTATTTTTTCAAAATGCTATTTTACACTATAAAAGACAGCCACACTTAAACCTAACTATCAGATAAAAATGATCTAAACTGAATTTATGTAAAATGAAATGCAACATGGTTCAAAAGAAGCAACATGTGTCATGAGATTTTATTTTTTTTGCTGTTAAACACAGTACAGCTCTCTTAAAAATGCAGATCAAATAAGTGTAAAACCAGCAGTCTGTTTCTAATTATATGGTAAATATTTATTGTTGATATATTATGTAGACATAGATTATTGCATTGTTTATTCATTAAGCCTGTAGTTATTTTATAAAATTTGGTTTCAAGTGTTATAATTTGGAAAAGGCTAGTTGCTAATGAGCTTACCTATTGAATACAATATCGATAAAGCTCAATAAAATTAAGTCATTGTTTTTAAAGTGGGTATTTAAATGCTAATCAAAAGCACACAGTGGCCGCTGTGCTATCTTTTTTTTTTTCTAGAGCAAACACTGCTGTATAAAAGAACACACATTGGAAGTCCGAATCCCAGAGATGTTGGAGACCGCCTCTTTTGGGGGAACTCCACCCTGCATGGACAAAACAGAAATCTGACTGCAGACACAGAGAATTTTGCAGATAAATCATCACTACGTGCTCTTACATCAACTCTGAATACGACCCCAAGTGCTTCACTGGGTTGTAGGTGTCCCTGGGTTTAGCAGTTATTTTCTTGCCACAAATATTGCCCCACACCCTTCTGCAGCTTCAGTGAAATACAGCGGTGCAACACGGACTGTTTCTGTGATCCTGTGCACTTACTTTGAGCAAACCAAGAGATCAAGGTGTAGCTGTGGCTACTTCCTGTCGCAAGTAGCCACCTACGCCAAGTTAGTAGTCACTTTGCTAATCATCAGTAACTTTCAGTTTTATAAATGACAACAGTGAGTCTATGAAAGATGATGTAAGATAAACCATTCAAGTACTGAAATTTGGCAGCGGATTTATTCATTACTTTAGAAGTTGGTACGTGCCAAAAAAGCTCTGACCATCAATACCCAGTCCTACAACTGTCAGCATTTAGAATAATTAATGATAACAGCATTGGTTATATTTTTTTCATTCCATTCGGTTTTGTCATTTGTACACAATTAAAATGACATTTTATGTCAATCTACTTTGTCCATGAGGATATGTTGCTCTGTGGACATTTCACTGAGTCACGGCTGCACCCTTATTCTAGCAGTTTGAGTATAAACCCTCCTCAGTCACAGGTTGTTTTTTTAGCCATGACACATCTATAAGCACCTATTTGCATTATGGACTGTCACCAGACGTGTTTGATTTACAAGATACCATTTTGCTACAGGTTTTGAGTCAGTAAGTCTTGATCCTCCAAGGAATGTAGGTGGGTAGATAGCTCAGCATGATAAAAATATGAAGCAACAATTCACTTTAGGTATGACTGTCTATTGTGTGGCCAAATAACACTATTGTATTAATGTAGTTTAAATAGGATGTTAGTTTTTGTAGTTATGATGATTCCACACAGTAAAGTGGCAAACGACATGGCATACTGACTTAAAAAAAAAAAAAAGATTTGTCTGGTTGTCACTATTGATTTGACATTCAAATGAAGACAAGGCTTTATATTCTAATTATTATTTTTTGTAAAGCGACTTATTCTTAATACAAAAAGACACTATACAAAATGAAAAACAAACTCAGCAAGACCAAGGAGAGTGAAATTCATAGAATTTTAGACATCTTGCAAAAATGGATCTACAAAATATGATGTTGACTGTTTTTTATCATCAAGACCAATGGATTATACAAAAGTATGCTCAAAGGGTCATGCTTGTAGTGTGAACCATTAATCCTCTTTGAATACATGCAAAATATTCCTGCCTTTGCCAAGCATAATACACAGATGACCATTTCCATTTTCCAAATGGAAAAGGGATGTTTAGGAAAATAGTTAACAGCTCTTGAGAGAATTTGTGTTTTGCTGCTGGTATGTATGTGATGCTCTGTGAATTACTGAATGTGACCTGTGTTTAAAGGGGATCTGTGCTATGTTGTAGACATTTTTGTCACATCATTCCAGATAAACACACAGCGAAAGAATTTCTCCTGCTGGGACCTCACAGTCAGTAAAGTAGTTTGGCCGCGACAAAGCAGTCCACAATACGTCACCATTTTGAATGGTAATAATACATACACTACAAAAAAAGGAGTGTTGACAAGGGAAAAAATTAAAATATTGAAATTTTGTCATATACGAAATCTACAAAAATTTGCAAAATTTTACTGCACTGGACACACTGGACAAAGCTAATTTGCATTTACATGGAACAAACTAAAGATATTCTAATCTGACCAATTAAAAAAGGGATTTCAATTAAGGTTTCTTTGTCACAGTGCATGACAATGTCCAGAGGCACGCACTGACAAAAGGGAGCCAGCAAGATTTTCAAGCTCTTACTGCTGAAATATTCAATGTAGGCACGAATAGTGAAGACCATAATCAAGAAGTGGAAGAAACATGGCACCATCTGGACCTTGCCTATATCAGGATAACCATGCGAGAAAGATGCTTGTAAGGGAAAACTACCAAGAGGCCAAGAGCAATCTTAAAATAACTGCAGGAATGCATGGTGGGGTCTATGTCCACTCCGTGCGTAGAACAACGGTTTTGTGTGTTTGCCACACTTCTGGACTGTGAGGTAGGGTGGCAAGATGGAGGCCACTTCTCACTTAAACATGCAATCTAATTATCCAAGAAGATAAAGTTAATCTCTCAAAAGTATGTGGGAAATGTCTTCTGGTCTGATGAAATCAAGTTTGAACTTTCTGATCTTAATTACAAAAGATATGTGTAGTACAGAGCCAACACAGTCCCTGACCCAAATAACCCAGTACCTACTATGGTGGTGGCAACATCATGCTATGGGGCTGTTTCTCCTTAGTGGAGACAGGGCTTCTGATCAGGAATGATGAGAAATGTATTGCTTCAGACACCAAGGTATTTTGGGAAAAATTCAACCGCTCTCTGCAAAAACCTCAAGTTAACAAAGAATTTTATCTTTAATCATGACAGCAATGGAAAGGCAAATTCCTAAATCCAGCTCTAGAGACTAATCTTAACAGACATACTGCTGCTATCAAAGAAAAGGGTGTTTCTTCTGTCTTAAAGGTAAAATCCACCTTTAAGCACTACAACATCTATTTGTGGTGTTCTTTGCATTTCTGGAACCATTTGTGCACAAAGGTACACAAAGTAGATGGCATGATGTCATGTCGAGATATTTCCAGTACAGCTATGATAGGATTTAACAGCAGAAAAAATCTGCAACTCTCTTGATATAAATGTAAATGCAAGGTTTAGTTGGCAGTCTCTCAAGGAGCAAGGGCCTCTTTGTAAGTTCACCATTTTACATCAGTGTTCAAAATCATACAGGGAGAAATCCATTGTAATAGGAGGAAGTGTAAATTTCTTCACCAACTGCAGCTGCAATAGTCCACAATGCATCACAGCCACAGAGATGTTGCATTTTGAATAAGGGCTGTGAGGGACTTTTCTCACCAGGGGGAAAAAAAATACAGTTATTACTATTGCTAATGGGGATGGGGATGATTAATTTGTCGATCTAATGTTGGTATCAAATAGAGGTTGTGAGTATGTGTCTTGAAGCAATGCAATGAAAGCTGCCTCCATACCAACATCAGTGCTAAAAGCAAAGAAGCCACTATAGAACATTAGAAGCTGCGCGTTGCTGTAGTGTTTACACAAGTTTGCAAGTAGCTCAGTTAGCTAATAATAATAATATAATGTAGTAATATAGTCGTAACATCTTTTTGACACTAGGTGTCACCAGGCATCTACTTAACTGACGTCTTTCTGTAGATGTAGCTATCTTGCTCACCTAAAATACATACAGCAGCAAGGCTTTCTTTGACGAAGCGCATTAATTTGTAACAAACAGGTACAGTGATGAGGTCGCAGCTTGACCACGGACTTGACAACGGTCTGTAATTCAGAAATAACGCACCACAGAATTCTTTAATTAGCCAATAAGAATTGCATTCTGGATTGGTGGTTGCAATGCTCAAACATATAGTCAAAATGAATAGGATTTTTACTTCTGGAACCCTGACTGCCCAAATTAACTCCGGCCACTTTGCAGCTCTATATGGTATAACTCAAACCATGCCCATACTATGTTTCGTGAAGTGAAGAATGGGAGGGAAATAAGTGTATGGCTGTGTGAGGCTCGAGGGAAAGTGGATACACCTAAAAAAATAAATTCCAACACTTGATCACCAAACAACCCCTAGAATAAATTGAACAGCACAGACTGATGATATATTAACAACATTAACAGTTCAGTGTTCAGTGTATGAGGGTGGATTATTCTTTGAATTGAGAAGTGCTCAGTTAATAAGCAACTGTCGTAAACCATAATACATTAGGCCTTGCTTTTTACCTTACTTTGAGGTTACTGTATCCAAAAACTGATTTTATGGTTTTTGATTTCACCTACTGTACCCATCTCAAAACCAATGTGAATCATAAGGCTTAAATGCTACATTTTATGGTTGTTTAGACAAAATGACAACTGATTAGAATGTCATGATGAAAGAGCTGTGTAATGATGGTCCCATCATCAGCTTGTGTATTTCTGGCCAAGTCCAAACTGCAGAATAGCCCAAAGACGTAAAGCCTTCATCTCTCTGTTGATTCATTCAGTCTTATTTGAGAGCAGTTGATGCAATCTGACAGAATAGTCTGCTGTAAATACTGGGCTGTGGAGCTGTTCTCCAGCTGTTGCTTATCCCAAGGTAATAAAAATGGGACAAATCAGCCCATAATCCCTCCTCAGTCCCTCCATTGTTCTTAGAATGATGCTATGCTAAAAAAAATAGGATCTTCTTAGCACTGAGAGCAACGTCAGCATCTGCAGAAATCTCTGTGTTTTGTGACCCTCTGTATCAGAGTTTGTTAACAGCTCCAGGATTATATTCATTTTAGAAACTGGAATTACCCTTGATTTTATGTAAATTTGTGACACAGTATCATGCAGATTACTCACCATAATGAGACAACATAACATAACATAACATAATATAATATAATAATATTTTATAATATAATACAGGACCAGGTAAGTCTAGTTTATCCAGACTGCTATTGCAGTGTCTCTCCCCAGTTCTGGGCTTGACAGATAAGTGATCCTTGACAGGGATTGGTAAAACATGCCAACCCTGCGTGTCGCAGCTAGCCAGTGCACACAACTCCAAAGCAGCACCGATCACCGAATAGGAACATTTTCTACTGTGCTGAGCTTTTTTTGTCATGAACCTGTGTGTTCATGTGCATGGACATCAAATAAAAAAAATTAAAAAAGCAAAATGCCATTTTGGCTATTGAAATTAATACATTTTAAAATACATATTTTAAAGGAGTACTCCGATGTTTTGGGTAAAATACCCTTTTGCCGACTTACCGAGACTCAGACAAGACCATTTTCATCTCTGTGCGTCCACTGGTTTGGTTCCGATGGTTAGCATTTCATGTTAGCTTAGCATAAAGACTTGAAGACGTCAGTAGCCTAGTTCTGTCAAAGTGAAAAAAAAAAAAAAAAAAAACTCACAGCAACTCCAAAGGTGTTTTATTTATAAAATGTGTCATGTATTTGAAATGCATGTCTTGGAAATTGAAAAACAAACAAAAAAAACCCTAGGGTCGTTTTAGGAGAAGTTAACTGCTGCACATATGTTAATCAGTAATACTTCTTACCATTTAACTTCTCCTAAAACGACTTTTGTTTAAAAAAAAAAAACAAACAAACAAAAAAAAGAGCTCTATTATCCTGTAACATACATGATACACTGTATAAATAGGACAGCTTCAGAGTTGCTGTAAATTTTTTTACCCTCACTTTGATGGAGCTAGACTAGCTGACATAGACTCAAATGCTTTATGCTAAGCTAACACAAAATGTTAACCATCAGAACCGAACCAGCTGGACATATAGCGATGAAAATGCTATCGAACATCTTGTCTCAGTCTGGGTAAGTGGGAAAAGGGGCATTTTGCCCAAAACGTTCCTTTAAGCGTATTCCTTTAAGAGCTGAAAAAGAAATGCAAAATAAGTTGTCCTCATTGATTATGATTCAATTTCACAGTCACAATATTCATCAAAAATATTACTTTGTCATCAATATTTTGCAACCTTTTCCGCCCTCAACTCAGGTAGGGTGCCTTTATATTTGCGTTAGGGTGGATGATAGACATTGGCTCTCTGTGCCTGACTCTTTCAGGAAGGCTGCTTTCAGTTCTCTGAAAGTTGCAGACAACAACTTCAGGGGTTTAAGCTTGCTCTGAAGCAGAGATGAACTTAGAAGCTTCTCATTATCCCAGGTGTACAGGGGTCTAGTTGAGAAATTTAGTGCAGTTCACACTTTTTATCTCGTCTGCTTGTAGCTCTCACTGGTTGCATCTTTTTGGGACTGTAAGTGTAGCTTACCATAAAACTGCATTCCCAGGTACAGAAATTCAGACATTTCATGATTCTCACTTGATGTTGCTGCCAAAGAGAAGCCCGTAACAGTAAGTTAGTATGCACAGCAGAATGCTTGTGCCTCGTACTGAGGAATCTGAGAGGAATCTGGACACTTTATTAGTTTGTAGGCTTTCCCTCTCACTTAACACTTTCCTATTTTCCTTCTCAAAAGTCTGACCTGCTTGATCAGCCCATATATTTTATGTTGATAAGGTGCAGAAGTCAGGAACCTTACCAAGACCTGGATCTTGGTTGGACTGCTGCAGCAACTGGATCAGTTCATTCATCCCTTGTAGAGGAATAACCATTTGAACACCCAAGGAACTCTTTTAGCGACTTCAGTTCTTGAACTTTTTAATGGCTCCTTTTTAGAATTGTAAATGAATTATAATTGCGCTTGCAAATGAAAGTTGTCAGGGAGGGAAACAGAGTACTAGCACAGTAACCCCTAGGCCTTGAGTTCAGTTGTGTTTGTTGGAGCTGGAGCCACCACAATAGCTCTGACCATATTGAACTCCCTTGGCATCTATTTTATGTCCCACGGACCCACAAAGCTCTTCAGGGAGCATTGTGCAAATGTTTCTCTTTAGTTTGAGACTTCAAACCAGAGTGTTTCCCATTCTTTCCAGTGTCTTATCAAGTTCTTCAAGGGAGGCTCTGTGGTTGCTCTGGTGACTACAATGTCATCTAAATATACAACAACCTGGGTTTTCCCCTGGAGGACCGTCCATTGGTCTCTGGAAAATAGCAGGGGCCGATGCTCCAAATAGTAACCTGCTTGTGAATGTCCCCCTGGTGTGTTAATAATCCTGTATTTCTTGGAGTGGCCCATCTAATGTTGTTTCTGTGGATCTTATATGACTCATGCCAAATTTGGGGAATTATTTCCCATCAACCAATGTAGACAATAAATCCACACCTTTGATTATGGAGCACTGCTTCAGGGTAGACATTTGCAGTTTGTAACCTACACTCAGATCTTGGCCTGAAAAAAATCATCAGTATTAGCAGTCACATTAGTGGTTGCTTTGAAACCTTTTAGAGTGCTGGGCTACGTTTTGAACACATCCTCGTTCTTTGAGCGAGCTTGCTCAAGTGTCAGGTTTCGGTGTTTTGTTGCATAGAGGGAACCCTGGACTTAGGATCCTAAAATGCACTGCACTTCGTGCAAATGGCTTTTTTGATTTCTCTTCTTTTGTTTTGTTTTGTTTGTTGTTGTTTTTAATACCATTTTTGTCAATTTTGATAAATACGTAGGGATGCAGGACTTGCAGGGTCTTGTTCATACTTGTAATTTTGACAGGTTAAGAATAGGGCTTCCGCTAGGTAGCTATACAATATGATTACAATGTGATCCTCAAGAATTGGAGTGTTATGTTTCATTTACAGACTTGAATTTTGGCCCGAACATTTGGCCTGGCATATGCCCATAGGATGTAACAATCTTCTTCCATTTCTTTGTCCCCTGTAGGTTTCCCTGATTTTCCAGGGAGTGCGCCCCTGTCTTAATTATGGAGGTATTGCAGTGTGATGGCTGTGACTTCCGCGCAGAGTCATATGATGACTTGAAGACCCATATTCAGGAAGTGCACACTGCTTTCCTGCAGCCTGCAGATGCAGATGAGTCTGACTCTCTGAAAGATGAGGATGAAGAGGAGGAGGAAGAAGAGGAATATGATGATAAAGATGACAAGGATTACATGCCTCCTAAAGCTGGAATGAGTATGGCTACCATATTGCTCTAGATGTTAAAACTTTGTTGAGGATTGAAAAACATTTTATTTTTTAAGGAATTCTTCAAACAATAAAGCTCATATTCTCATTTATTGATAAACCATAAAAAATACATTTTCAATTAAGATTTAGCTTTGTCAGTCTTTTTTGTTCAGCAATATAAACACTTAATGATACTGGCACAAAGGTTGTTACTGGTTGTTTTATAATATGACAAGAGTTTTGATACTATGTTATATTGTTGAGAAAAAATCTGAGATATTTTCTGTTTTTTAGGCCCTAACTCCACAGACAGTTCCAACCAAACATTACAAAAGCAGACCCCTGACTCCCTCCTGCCGTTTTACCAGTGCAAGTTCTGTGTCCGTTACTTCAGATCAAAGTCCTTCTTGAAGAACCACACCAAAAAGGTGCACGATGTTGTAGAGGAAGATTCAGATGCAAGTACCTCTTCACAGACGTCGAAACTTCCAGGCTACACCATCATAATGCACAATGACCATTCGAAAGTGTATTCCTGCCAATATTGCACATACAAGTCTCCCCGCAAAGCAAAGATAATGAAACACCAAATAATGTATCATAACAAAGTTCCTTCAGAAGGCACTGGAGATCCTTCAGAATATACTGAGACCGGAGAGGAATCTGATTCAGCCACTGGATTTGTCAAGGGAACATTTGCCTGTGAATGGTGTGACTATCAGACAGACAAGAAGGATAGCTGGACTAATCATGTGGTGAAGGAGCACAGTGACAAGGTGAAGATAGTTTCCTGTGTTGAGGAGCTAGAAGGGGAGGCAAGTGTACACTCCCCCAAGCCAGATTCTCCATCCTCTTCCAGAAGCCCACCTAGATCAAAAATGTCTTTCAATGATGTAAGTGGAAATGAGGAGTCCACAGAGGAAACACCAGAAAGCACTTTGGGGAAGTCAGCTACTGGCATCTCATCATTTCAATATGCACAGATGAAGGCAGTAACACCGAACAGTACAGGTTCCTCCATTTTGTCTAAGAGGTTTGCTTCAGCTGATGCCTCCAATTCTGTCATTGAAATGGATGCCAGCTTACTTAATGAAGAAGACTCCAGGAGCAGCTTGGAAGATGATGATGAAGAGCTAGGTGATATAGATGATCCCAGCTACACTGGGACCATCTCAGCTGATGCTAAACAACTTTTATCTGATGAAGACAACAAATTGCTAGAGACTAAAGGAATACCATTCAGAAAGTACATGAACCGCTTTCAGTGCCCCTTCTGTTCCTTCCTTACCATGCACCGGCGGAGCATCTCCCGCCACATTGAAAACATTCACCTCTCTGGTAAAACCACTGTGTATAAATGTGATGAATGCCCGTTTATTTGTACCAGCCCTCTCAAACTAGGCACACACAAACAGAGCCACAGTTCCTCAGATTTGGAGATGATGGACCTAACAAGTGATAGTCCAGAACCTCAGAATGACACTGCTGTAGAGCCAGTTAATGGGGGTAATGTAGGTTCCAAAGTCAATGGAAAAAAGTCAATCAGCCCAGTGAATGACCAGCAGAACCCTCATCGCTGCACACTCTGCAGCTTCTCTACCACCACACTGAAAGGCCTGAGGGTTCATCAGCAGCATAAGCACTCCTACTGTGATGACCTACAGCCCACTGTCTTTGAAAGCCCATTGACTGACCAAGCAGACTCTGAGGCTGACACTTCTCCAATCTTTTTACAAAAAACCCAGACCTCCATTCTAGGACTTGCCACCAAAAAGCCCTTAGTAACAGGGAAAAGAGCCAGGAAATCCATTAATGACTTGCCTTTGGATTTGTCCTCAGTTAAGAAGAGAACTAGAATTGATGAGATTGCCAGCAACCTTCAGAGTAAGATAAGCCAAAGCCAACAGGACATGATAATAAATCTAGATGAAATGGATGATGAAGAAGAGGGAGAAAATCACACTAGTGCTGATAAAGAGGGCAGCAACCATGACAGTAAAAACCCTGTCTTTACTTATAGCACACAGCAACTTCATGTAAGAGAATCAGCCATCTCTCATGAAGGACGTAGAATAGGGAAAAGGAAAAGCAACCCTAAGTCAAAACCTAGGAACATTCCTATTTCACTTACTCTCTCGGATGATAGTGAAAACATCTCTGCTGATACAAATGAGCTCCAAGACCAGAGTAACCAAGACAATAGGGACAGTTTCCAGGAGAATGCCGAATATTCCGAGGAACCTGGAACTGCTCGTTTCTACTGTAAACACTGTGATTACCACAACAAGTCAGCCCGTAGTGTCAGCACCCATTACCAGAGAATGCACCCTTACATAAAGTTCAGCTTTAAGTACATCCTGGACCCTGAGGACCAGAGTGCTGTCTTCCGCTGTCTGGAGTGCTACATTGAATACACAAATTACAATGATCTGCACCAACACTACATGGATCACCACCCTGAAGCAAGCAATGTGCTTAACTTTAACCAGCCAAATCTGGTATATATGTGTCGCTTCTGCTCGTACACAAGCCCCAATGTCAGGAGCCTCATGCCCCATTACCAAAGAATGCACCCCACAGTAAAAATTAACAATGCCATGATCTTCTCCAGCTATGTTGTGGAGCAATCCCACAAGACTGGTGAGTCACAAACACTGAGGGAAATACTGAATTCTGGGCCCAAGAATTTCAACTCGGCCACCTCCACCCCCAGATCTTCCTCCAGCCCAGTGCTGAAAACTGTCTCCAAGACCCCTGAAGCCAGTACTGAAACAGAGGCTCTGAAAGAAGCCATGGGTGGTAATGTTGTGGTCTATGACTGTGATGTGTGTTCCTTTGCCAGCCCCAATATGCACTCTGTATTGGTCCACTATCAGAAGAAACACCCAGAACAAAAAGCGTCTTATTTTCGTATACAGAAAACCATGAAGGTTATCTCAGTGGATCGGCCACAACCTCCTGCCAACTCTTCATTTAACCTAAGCATCACCACACCTCCAAAGTCATCAAATGCTACATTGTTTGGATCTGATGAGGAAATCTACTACTGTAAACACTGTGTGTACAGCAACAGATCTGTTGTTGGTGTACTGGTCCATTATCAAAAGAGACACCCAGAAGTAAAAGTGACAGCAAAATATATCAAACATGGTGCTCCCACTCCTGGATTGATGAAATTAATGGATGAATTGCAAATTGCAGCTCCCAAACAGTTTATGAAGCAGTTTCACAATAATGGATATGATGGATCTAACAACTCAAGTCCTAAGGCTGGAAGTGGAGAGAAGGGTGAAGCTGAGATGTTGTTCTTTTGTCAGCACTGTGATTATGGCAACCGTACTGTAAAAGGAGTGCTTATTCATTATCAGAAAAAGCATAGGGACACCAAGGCCAATGCTGACCTTGTACGTCGTCACACTGCAGTTGTCCGGAGTCAGCGTGAGCGTGCTCAGATGGTTCAGTCTGGCAGTGTCTCTTCTGCCATCACACCAGCCCCTGCAGACCCTGAGACCTCCGCAACTCTCCGTTCACTCAAGTGCAGACACTGTTCCTACACATCTCCGTATGTCTATGCCCTGAAGAAACATCTGAAGAAGGAACATCCTACTGTGAAGGCCACGGCCATGACCATTTTACACTGGGCATATCAAGATGGCATCCTGGAAGCTGGCTACCACTGTGAGTGGTGCATTTACTCCCATGCAGAACCCCAAGGCTTGCTGCTCCATTACCAAAGACGTCATCCTGAGCACAATGTAGATTACACATACATGGCCAGCAAGCTATGGGCAGGGCCAGAGACAAACCAGCAAGGGGGCAACTTGGACACTAAGCATTACAGATGCAGAGACTGTGCATTTGAGGCCTGTACAATATGGGATATCACCAGTCACTACCAAGCAGTTCACCCCTGGGCCATCAAAGGGGATGAATCTGTGCTTTTGGATATCATCAAAGGGAACAGATCACCCGACAAGGCTCACCAGTCAACACCCAAAGAACTCGCACCTTTCAATTGCCAGTCTGTTGAAGATGATGGAGCGCTCGTCATTGCCACCCCACCACAAGAAAGCAACCCCCATCCTACCCACCCTCGTCTTTCCATCTCTAACAATCCATATCAGTGCACTGTATGTCTGTCAGAATACAACAGTCTCCATGGCCTCCTTACTCACTATGGGAAGAAGCACCCAGGCATGAAAGTAAAAGCTGCAGATTTTGCACAGGAAGCCGACATCAACCCCAGTTCCGTTTATAAGTGTCGTCACTGTCCCTATGTAAACTCCCGCATCCACGGAGTCCTAACTCACTATCAGAAACGGCACCCGTTAGTGAAAGTCACTGCGGAAGACTTTGCTGATGATATAGAGCATATTGCTGACTTAAATGATGGAGATGACAAGTGCAAAACTCAAAGGCAGGGCTATGGTGCATACAGATGCAAAATGTGCCCGTACACACATGGGACACTGGAAAAACTCAAAATCCATTACGAAAAATACCACAATCAGCCAGCCTCTGATATGTTCACTCCTTCTCTTACAAATTTTTCCTCCGGCAAAGAAACAGAGCCAGTAGCTGAATGTAGTGCCAGTAGTATATCAAGTGCACCTGAAGTCCAGGAGGTCAGCGAATTGGACCTTGCTCTCTCCCAGTTTCCCGCCAGTAAGACAGAGAAACATGCTGTCTTTAAGTGTCAGCTCTGCAAGTACTTTTGCTCCACAAGGAAAGGCATCGCCCGCCACTACCGTATCAAGCACAACAATGTCCGTGCTCAGCCAGAGGGTAAAAACAATGTCTTCAAATGTGCTCTGTGTTCATACACAAACCCTATACGCAAAGGCCTGGCAGCACACTACCAGAAGCGTCATGACATTGATGCCTATTATACTCATTGTTTGGCTGCTTCCAAGACGCTGAGTGACAAGCCTAATAAAGTGATTGCACCCCCACCGTCAGAGGGAGACTCTTCAGAAATGAACGAAGACCTACGTCTGGCTGTGGAGAGGCGAAAGTGTTCTCTTTGTGCCTTCCAAGCCTTCAGTAGGAAAAGCATCGTCTCACACTACATTAAACGCCACCCAGGTGTCTTCCCCAAGAAGCAGCATGCTAGCAAGCTCGGTCGCTACTTCACAGTTATCTATGCCAAAGAACCCGAGAAAATCACTGTCAGTGCAACGGTAGAGGAAGACAAGGAAGTGTTGGACGTTCAGCTCGAACCTGAGCAGGACAGAGAGGTTGAATGGCTGCCATTCAAGTGTCTAAAATGCTTCCGGTTGTCCTTCAGCACAGTCGAGCTGCTCTCTATGCACTACAACGACCACCACAGCAATGACCTGAAGAGGGACTTTGTAGTGTCGCCCAATCCTGGGGAGGAAGGTTCAGAGCTGTACCAGTGTTCTCACTGTGAGCTGAGGTTTCTGGCTCTCCCAGTCTTGGCCAAACATCTGATGAACCACAATGAGGAGTTCCAGAAGAGAGCCATGAGGCAGGAGAGGAGGAGGCAGCTACTCAGCAAACAGAAGGCCTCAGAACTTCCTGAGACCAAGCCTGACAAGGTAAACAGTAACACTGCTGCACAGAGCCATCTGTTGGAGACTTGTTACCTGATAAAATAAAGCTTAAATTCTCTAAATGAAAATAAATATGATTAGTATGTATAATTTTCAGTGCTCATATAGTATGAAATACTATACCTTAAACAAGTTCTTTGTCTCAATTCCTATTCTCTTAATAGGAGAACCCTGTGAATAAAGCCCCTATAGGATTCAGGTGTAATTTCTGCGTGGAGGTGCACCCCACCCTTCGAGCCATCTGCAACCACCTTAGGAAGCATGTCCAGTATGGAGAGGTCAAAGAGGGACATGTCAAGGTAAACAGAGTGGCATTTAATTTGAAATGGGTTTTGTATGTTTTTATACGGGTTTTATATATGTTTTCAGCAGTCTGTCTTTTCATAATATGAGATTTGCTGCAAATGATCTCAAATAAATGTATTATGTAAAGTATCTATATATTAATGTTAAATACATAAAAATTAACATTTATTTTTTATTCTTGTATTATTTTCTTGTTTACCTCAGAAAGTTTCATCTATGTAAAATTCAAGGTATTGAATGGAGTTGTTGGATATTTTTAAAAATCTATAGACGTATCATGTACTGTAGCAGCTACCTTGAATAATATATACCATTTACTGTAATTTTTGTTGAATTTATACCCATTCATTTATTATGAGTAGATCTTAAATAATATTTTAATGTCTGCTTGTTCTATTTCCACCGGTTCAATCTTGCACAGCAACTCCCACCCTTCAGACAGCTCTGGCTCTGCAGTGGTCTGTTTTACTGGACATGGGTTCTGTTTCCCATTTTGTTTATTACTAACCGAGGCTCCTGGGTAGACAGTCTGTCAACTTCCCCAAGAGAAAACAAGTAATGCTGTCCCATTGCAGGAGAGGGGGAGGAGTGGAGGACAGAGTGGTGAGCCATAACTTTTAGGGCAGCGGCGGGTAACCATTGGACATTAGTATTCCACTGAGGTTCCCAGTGACTAAGAGAACAGGCCTAAGGATCCAACGCCTCACCCAAATGGAGGCCTGGTTCTTCTGTCAGACACTCGGTCTATCTTTTGTATATGTTAGATGAGCTGGTTCAGGGCCTCTGAGAGTGATATAGGAAAGGCATGCATTCATGTTGCCAACTGAGACCAGTAAATAAACAGTAGAGTGAGCTGTCTCTTAGAAAGGGTTATGATGTTCACTTTCTAGGTAGCTTTAATGCATTGAATAATTTCTAGAGATCATTTTGTATGTAATTGTTTTAGTGTTGTATCAACCTTTGGACACAATTGTTATCTAATGTGGCATCATGGCATGGCCCTTTTCCTGCATGTGTTGGTCTACAGGACTGTAACCAAGGCTAAATGCTCTGGATAAAGGCATCCACCAAATGGAATATATATATACTAAAAGTTGAGGGAGAGGGTGGCAAATTAATGTTGTATTTCATAATATCAGGAACCCTGTTTTAATTCTAGAACCTAGAATGGTTTCCTGCAGCTGAGTGAAGAATGGGCTGACAGTGCAGTCAGGGCAGACAGGATGGCAGGGTTGGGCCTGTGGATGCCACATCTTATTTATGGCTGTATGAAGTGCAGGGTCAGGTCCTTCCACAGAAAGAATGAGCTTCCTAGAGGCAATAAAAAGTCATGGTGTTTGTCTGTCTACTTGTGATGACTGCAGGAACCAGCCTGTACTCCTACAAATGAAGGAGGACGTGTGGTCTGCAGTTGGGTAGCATGGGTGGAGAGGGGTCTAGTCAACATCTAGTTACATGTAGCCATAGAGAGGAAAGTGAGGTGAGCAGGACAGAATCAGCCCACTATCTTCATAGACCTTATTGATGTCATTGTGCCAGTGTAATATTTAGTTCCTTTGAGTGTCTTTAAGTTATTAAAATAGCTTTGCACCTGCTCTATAGTGTGGAACATTTCCCAATAGCTTGTTGCTTATTGGCCAACAAGTTAAAATGACAAAGAAGCTAAACTTACCGCTGTCTTGATAACAAGCTGTCTAATTGATGTTTGCTATAATCAACCATTTTGTTCCATCTCATATTGTTGGTAGATGTGTGTCTAGGCAAGCTGCTGTGTTTTAACAGCCATCCCCATTATTGATTGGAATAGGTAGATATGTATCTTCTCATTTCTTTTATCTTTGATTTAGTGTAATCATAAGCTAGTAATCAGACCTCTCTGTGGATAATCATGAGCCTGCCTGTTAGATACATTTTATTAATTAGTTAGAACAAACCCTGGTGGGCATTAAATGGAGCTTGGTGCTGTGCTGATGTTGTGGACTGTTTTTAAAAACTTTTTTGTGGTATTTCTACTGGAGTTAGATGGGAGAGATGACACAGGAAAGTTGAGTTGGCAGGTTGGTAGGTGATGGCATGTGACAAACATCCTAGGCATGATCCAAACCTGTAATATTGTAGTCACTTGGCATTTGCCTTTGCCAGCTGAGCCACAAAGACAACTGCTATAGCTTTGTAACAGTGGGATAAACACTTTACTTTTTCCTCATACCTTCATTGCAATGTAGTCCAGATAAGAAACACGGTGTAAACACATGCTCAACGCTATAATGGAGTACGTAGACAAACATGGCGAGGATACTGAACATCTGAAACACCTCCTCTATGTTTTTGCAGCAGGAAGTCAGTGAAGTCCCCCTGACCCTGCCTTCAGAGAGCATAACTAATGGCGAACTGGACGGGAATGAAGCAGCTGCCGCAGAAGCCGATGGCCTTGAGACCAATGCTGCCGCGACGATGGGCCCGCCGCCGGTCTCCGCAGGCGCCGGTGCTGTTGCCGTCGCCATGGAGACAATGGAGGCACGAGGGGATGGCGGGGCAGGACGAGCGGCGGCGCTTGTGGCCGCGGCGAGGGCGGTGGTTTCAGGGAGCCAACTGAAGCAGCGTTTAGCGGCGGGGGGTCACCCGTGTGCCCAGTGTGACCGGGTCTTCATGTCCATGCAGGGCCTGAGGTCCCACGAGAGGAGCCACTCGGCTATGGCCCTCTTCAGCAGGGAGGACAAATACAGCTGCCAGTACTGCCAGTTCGTCTCACCCTTCAGACACAAGTGAGTAAAAGGCTCCATGATTGATGGTTTTAATACTGTAGTGCCTTTTGTATGTAGAATAATACTTTGTAAATTAGTACATGTAGCTCTTTTGCCCAAGCTAAACTCACATATGCAACAGACAATGTGAAATATGTATTCCTTGTAAGGCTTATATATGTATTTTAAACTTTCAACCATATATTTCTTACCAGTCTCATTCAACAAATCAGCTGGATGTTAAGCTCCTTTTATACAGAGCACATTTTTACATCATATTCTATACACCCTATCAAAATTCCTTTGAATTTTCAATCTTTTCAAAGATGTCCTGCCTCCTAGGAGACGGGCCGAGGAAGACAAACATTAGAGCAAGACAGACATTTTGGTAGTGTGATTTGTTTTATCCATCGCTGAGAGACAGAGACGGAGCGAGGGAGAGAGAGAGAGAGAGAGAGAGAGAGAGAGAGTCCTCATCTCCTCTCAGCTCCCGGGTGTAATCCCTCTGTACTGTATGTGCCCTGACCCAGAAAGAAGCCGCATTCCCATGCCACCTAGGAGGCTGGCATTAAAAACACCGCCACCGTCCCCACAGGCACTCACACACTCATTCCCACCAGGGGATTGTGGGTAGATGAGTTCACCCCACGGTTCCCTGTTCTGTAGTCATTGGAAATGTGCTGCTGTTGTTTGTAGAGTAAACAGAATCAAGCGCTTAGATGCTGCTGAAAATCCTGCTGTTGAAATCATCAAAGTGGTTGTTGTGGAACATTAGTAGATCTCTCTCTCTCTCTCTCCCTCTCCCTCTCTCCCTCCCCTGTACTCTATTCTTGTCACCGTCTCATTCACTTTGTTTTCTCTCTTTATCTGCTATCCTTTTGTCCTCATTTCATCTATCTTTCTTCTTTTATCCTCTTATCTCCTATCCTCGCCCCTTTCGCTCCTTCTGTTTTTGTATATTTTCTCTTATCCCCAGTCTGGACAGACATGTGCAGTCTCACCATGGGCACCACAAGCCCTTCAAGTGCAAGTTCTGCCCCTTTAAATCTTCCTACTTGAGTCGCCTGAAGAGCCACCTGCATAAAACACATGCAGGTAAACAAACATGAGCGCGCACGCACACACACACACACACACACACACATTAAATCACTTCTTACAGCTCTCTCCATGACTAACAAGGCAGTCCGGGGCCAGAATAGCAGCCCTGTTTATCACCTTCCATATAATGATGCTGTGCTTGATTTAGCTTATCCAGCAAAATGCAACCAGTGGAATAGCTTGAGAAGTACATTCACCACCCGACGAGCACGCTGGGTGCACCATATTAAGCACATCTAAAAGAGTCACTGCTATTTTGATCCAGATCTCAAAACAAATAGCCATAATGAATGTCTTTAACAAGGTGACCTGTTGACCCTAGAGGTGTTTTTGGTTCATTGTAAGATTGCATGTTCTGCTAAATTTGGAGGTGCCAAGCAAGCCGTAACGCTGCAATTCCAACAGGGAGTGTTCAAGGAACATGATCAGAAATTTTCAGCCTGCTACAAAGTTGAATGGTGCTCTTGTTTGATGTGATTCCTTGCTTCAGATGGTTTGTCTTTTTGAAGAAACCAGACAGCAGCGATTGATCATACAAGCAAATGCGGGAAAAAAAAAAGAAGAAGCTCCACCAGCGCGATAGATACATGAGAGAAAGAGTGAATTGTTCTTTAGAAATGACGATATAGAAGACCCCATTTAAAAAGCCATTTTGAATACTCTCATCTCTCTGATTGGAGAGAACAAGGAATAGCAGTCAGATTTAACAATTGCTGCGTATAACCGACACAAACCAAAATCGATTTAGAGTTGCGATTGCAAAGTGGGGTGTGATGTTTTTGTAGGTATTCAGGTTTTTTTTTTTTTTTTTTTTCTTTATCAAAACATCATGTACCCTCTGTTGGGCACTGAATCTCATCACTGTGTCTCACTTCTTTGCCTTTGTGCACTTGATTGTGTAGCCTGAGTATTATGCTGAGAGTGGTGTGTATGCTAAAGAATCCATACACCCCCATGGCATGTGAATGTTGCATCCCTTGATTAGGTATTGAAGTCATTCGAGCGTAGAGCAAAAGAAAAAGATTGCCAGTGTCCCTCTTTGCAGACTACAGGTTTGAATGTTTGTAGCTAGATTGTTTAGGTGGCTATAAAGATAATCACTTTACTATTAGATGGGTCCCTTGACTGGTGTTCATCAAACATACATTTTAAGAAGATTCTTAATGTTTTGCAGCCTGAGCCATGCCTGGGATATGTATTTAATAATTTGTGCACCAGTACTAAGCAACTGTCTTACTCCAAACAACCTCTTTCTTGACTGTAATGGTTCAATCAGGAAACCATGTCATCATGAATTTATAGTAAGATTGGAATACAGTCATATTTGGTGTTAATGGCTCTGCTCCTCAGGGTGCTCCCTGCATTGGTTTAAGCAAACATACTCAAGAGTAGCGGGAAGCAAAATTCTATGAGCCACCCGCGGGTGCATACAAAACTGAAGCAAAGTGTTTGCCAGCACCACACAGTGGCGGCGGCAGCAGCCGTGTGAGCAGCACAAATGAATGGGAGTGCCACAATTACAAGTCAAAACAAGGTGACATATTTGTTACAGATAGGCCCAGAGGGAGACTGCCTCATTTGTGGGAGACGGCATGTTTACTGTGTACCTCTTCTCAGCAATATTCTCTTTGTGCATTTCACATAATAGTCAAAACCAATGCGCTGATGCCGCTTCCTACAGGTGAGCACACATACAAGTGCTTGTCGTGCCCCTTCTCCTCTATGACCATCAGCCAGCTGAAAGAGCACTCTATGAGAGACCACGGTGAGGCCCTGACCCTCCCCAAACTCCGGGCTGCTACCCAGGCTGCTCATGCCTCCCTCAGGCCCTCCAGGCTGGCCGGTGACACAGAGCAGACTCCCGTAGCCCCTGATGGTAAGAGATCCCGCATAATGTAATTTTAATCAACCATCTTTGAAATAGAGTCTCATGTAAAGGCTGTCTTAGTGTGCCAGTCTCATCCTAGACTTAAGATCATATGATGGGCTTGTCGGGCTGGATTTGTGCGAGGTTGAACATTAAAGCAAAATCCATCCTAATGCAGAATTCCATATTTTTAAATGATCCCATCTGTGATGTCATCAAGCAGGAAGACTTTTTAAAGCTGCTTCACCGACAGGCTAAATTCAGGCAGCTCACTTTGGACACATGAAATTTTCTGTCAGGGCTTTTACAACCAAATTGGGTTTCTTTCATACTGGTAATATTCCTGAAACAGATATTGGACCTGTGCCCCTGGAAAATCACCAGTTAGTGTCAGTGTCAACAAAGTCCGGGTTCTACTTGCTGTCTTACAGTCAGCTTTGGGAGAGGGTTGTTCATATGCACAGACTATCAGAGACTGTGGGTGTTAGCGTAGGTAAATTCTGTTTCAGTTTGTATAACTGGCATTGTATTACTCCTACAGGTAGATAAAGATAGATAAAGACAGGTAGATAAAGATGTAATATATAACAAATGTAACATAAAACATGTTGTGTCAGAGTCATGTAGATATAACTGGGACAAAATTATGGCTTGTAATATACAGTATGCTCCAATGCAATTGGCATGCAGCATTCCCACAGATGTTAAGACTTGCTCACCTGTCTCCAACGACTCCCAAGTTCAATATTTGACAACTAAAACTTTCTTTTATGTTCGCGATATGACACTGTGGTGAACCATTTCTTTGATAACTTTCTTTGCAGCCACACGGGCAGCTTCTCTTTCGCCCGGCGCAGCGTTTTAACTCCTTTAGGTGCTCTGCCATGTTTTTAGGTGCTTCAGTGGCTGTGAGGCTGCTGTTCTAGATTCCAGAATGTTCTTGGCAGTAGCTGTCACCTTGCTGCTGGAGCTGTGGAATCTTCCCTGGAGGTGAAGCAGGGCAGCATTCCTCAATGCACCAACCACCACTGTCAGCTGTGCCCTACCAAGACAAATGAAGCATTGAGAAAGAGCAGAGCAGACATATTGAATGTCTCTCTATCGTGCCAAACTTGCTACTTTGAGTTTAATGTCTGAAGCTCCGGGGATTCAGATATTTGCAGTTGAAGGAAGAGAGTTTGTCACCCTCATGCTTTTCTGACCGTGAAATGCATTTAAAAAATATTATTGCTTGGTTGCTTCTTTGTAGCAGCAGTTTATACTTGGATTCCTTGAAAGTTGTTTGAAATATAGTTTGCAAATTTTTTTTTTAAACGGATGCACCTGCAGCTTTTAATCAAGTGCTTTGAGAAAAAAAAGTTCTTGTTATTTTATGCAACATTTGTCATAGTTTTTTTTATGCCATATTTCTGTGCCCCCCATATGCAACCTGCATCCTTATATAGGGACATCGGATTTTAGCTTTGCTGTGCCCTATACCTCGTTTCCCTATTGTCCACAAATCTGGACCCCTTTTTGCTGCCACCTGGTGGTATCCATAGCAACATCTGCTGAAGTCATCAACAGAGTCTGGCAGTGGACACAAAGACCCCTGGCCATGCCCACAAAGACTTCAGGCCACGCCCACCTCCAGCCACGCCCACATTTAGGTGGGGTTGAGTTTAGGGTTAGGATGAGGGAGCTGTTCACGGAGTTGGGTGCTCCTGGAGGTTTGCAGGTCTTCATATATGCGATTAGACCCCACTCCGAGTGATTAAATAAATATATAGCATCAAGCTCTGTGAAAATATTTTACTGTCGGACTGCAAAGAAAAGTAGCCATGGTAAGATACTACATGAGATTTT
>OMLF01013157.1:0-16420 GCA_900302615.1 Holocentrus rufus | reverse complement strand
ATCTTACATTGGAGTTTCATTGGAGAGGGCAAGGGGGCACTATTTTGCACTTTTTAATTCCAGGGCCACGGCTAATCGGTAAAAGTAATTTCAACAGTTTTCCAGAAACAGCTTACTGGACTAAAATTAAATTATGAGATTATTTATGAACAAGTTTCATATAAAATGTATTGGAAATGTCAGCAGCATGTATTTTTTCACAAGTTTGTGTTTTGGAAGACTTTTCTCTTCACTATTAACTGCCACCACCCACCATTAATTTGGAGAAGTGTCATTCTTCTTTTACTTCTTAGTTGGCATTGTCAGGCATCGTGGGATTTCCTATTCTGACTATGGAGCCACAGTATGCTACCTTCAAAATAAAGCAAAGACACCTTAGAAGAAAGCTGCCTATGTGCCCTATCTGAATGACACTACAACCTAAAAAGTTCCTACTTCCTACATAGAAATTTCACCTCGTTTTTGAGTCAGAGCCAGTGTAAGCAGCCTTCTCTTGAGCCTCGTTTTAAGGTATGCGGAAGGTTGGGACTGAGATGCACTGCTGAAGGTAGCGTGGAGCGCTGAGAACCATAGTATATTCGGCTATGGATCGATTTCACAAGGTCTGTTCCCCAGATATGTCACGTCATTGTAAAGCCTGAGGGGTACTCTATAATGCTTATACTTGCGTGATGCATTTTCAGAGACACAGCTTCCTCTGTCCAGAGCTAAAAAGTTGCTAAATGGAATCACTGCGGACTGTCATGCTGCACTCTTGCTTTTTCACTGCTGTTTCTGCACTGTTTCTGCAATGCAAGGTTTCAGATCATATGAGCAGGTGACTTGTGCTGTGCAGTGAAAGGCAAAGTGAGCCTTTTTCTTCACCAAATGTAGAAGGCAATTTTAAAATTGCACATTTTATGTGACAATATAAACCCATTGCCGATATGAGGACAACACAAGGTTGAAATGATTTTTAAAGAGTTTTTCTTTTTCAACTTGTCATTGGAGTATACCACCTCTATCTTCTGCACTCTATTATTACACCTGAGCGGAGTTGGCCTTCATCCATTCACGAAAACACATCCCCGCCGTTCTACAGAATTTTGCTTCCATCTGCCATCTCGTCTCCATACATCTCTACGATACAGAGAAGAAATTACTAGCATGAATCAACTGTGGTTTTGTTTGATTCATATGAATTCTTCTGCCTGTTCTGCAAAAGTGAGAAATTGGATCACAAGCATTTTAAAAAGTCAAAGAAAAGTCTTTTTTTTTTTTCCTTGCCTCCTCATGCTCTGAGTGCTGAATGAGGCATTTTTCACATGGATAGATATTCTATTAGTGTCACTGTGGTTTATTTATTGATGTGGTGGAGCCTCAAAGTAGGACGAGAAGATGAGCTTGCTCACTGATATTATAGACTGTTGAGAAAGATGGAATGAGAGAGGGAAAGAGGTAAGGGAGGAATGATGACGGTTACAGTTACACTTCTTTTTTCTGCGAGGGGGAGGGGACATATGCTGTGATCACAGTTAAATTCCCAGTAGTCCAATGATGGTGTCTCCTTTAGAGGGGCAAAGATCAACTGCTGTCTACCACAAATGAATGGCCTTCCTCTTCTCATAATATATCTATTTGTTTCTTTTTTTAATGCCACACTGAGACAGCTTGCATAAATACAGGAGACAGGTTTATAGATTTGGTGAACATGTATGGCACAGGTTAAACTCCAGCTAATTTCATCAGCTTGACTATTGCACCATGCCCTGGAATGACTATAGCTTTTGGATTACAGGAGCTCTTGTGGGTTCAAATCCCATGCCCAAATTTTGAAATTCCAAATATTACCCAGGTGCACTTTCTGTCCAAAGAAATTGATTTATATCATCTATGAATTGTGGGTTATGATTAGAGTTTGCTTTCCATGTAAGGAAATAATTACAAAAAGGAATATAGTCAATGTTTATTACTATCTGAACAGTATTCCTATTTTCTTTCTGATGTGTCCACCTTAAAAAGTTCTGTATTGTGTAGTCAATCCCAATAGACGCACAATAGCTTCTCCTTGTCCACATGCACATTGCACTAAAACAAACAGCAAATCTCTCTTTGTTCCATTGTCTTCTCACAGAGCCGGCGTACCTGGAACCAGCGGATGTTCGTCAGCAGCTCAGCCATTACCAGCTGGCCTCCCGTAGTCAGATGTCTTCCGGCACAACACCTGGCGGCTCAACAGTTGCTGACAGTCGGCCAGACGGTGTTCTCACGTGTGAGTTTTGTGAGTTCAGCTCTGGCTATATGCAGAGCCTTCGCCGGCACTACAGGGACCGCCATGGTGGCAAGAAGCTCTTCAAGTGCAAAGACTGTTCTTTTTTCACCTGCTACAAGTAAGGAAAGATTTCACTTTGGCAGAGAAAAATAGTTAATGCCAACAGCTGAAATTTAGTGACATTTATCATATTTTCAGGGTGACATGCTGCCTATGTGAGTGCATATGCTGCCACTAAAATAAATACACTGCATATGTTAACATACATTCCAAGGTGTACTCACCCATGAAAAATACACTCAAAAAATTATTTTGGCAGTGCAGTGATCCCTATTTCCATCTGTGAATCTGCTTCAGGAATACCTTCACCATGCATGTGGAGGCAGGTCACAACATCAGCATCCCTGAGGAGGGCCCTAAAGACCTGCGCTGCCCATTCTGTCTCTACCACACCAAACACAAGAGCAATATGATCGACCACATCGTCCTGCATAGAGGTAATGCTGTGCATCGTGCAAAATGGAACCGTAAAATAGGAAGGAACTTCACAATAAAGTAAAGTCGCTGATGGGTGAAAACCTCATATCTCCAGTTTTGCTCATTTTCATGTTTGAACTTCAGTTGAATGACTTTGCTCCTCTGTAAGCATATAATGAATGAATTAATGAAGAATTTTTGAAGTATTTTCAAAAATCCAATCAGATAAACTATAAAAGGCATGGTTGTTGAGACTGAATAATAATTCAATAATCCTCTAGAGTTGATATTTTGAAGGTGAATTTTATACCCAACAGCAGTGATAAACATCTTGTATTTCATGAATTCTAAATGCTTATTAAATCACACAATATATACAGTTATTTTTATTTAGATTATTAGGCATCCCATATATAAGATGGTTTATGAATAATGATACTTATGCCGATACTGATCAATTTGAAGGATTGCACCTAGGCAATCCTAGGTGCAGTTGAAAGTGTTGTTAGTTTGGAGTGTTTAGTTGTATTTATCATGGGTGTTTCTTCAATTTTCCACGGACTGTGTTTGTGTTGTCCCTGAGAAATTGAGAAAAGACATCAAAGGGTAAGGTGTTGTGGAGCTACTATGATTTTTCATCCAATATCATCTCTGTTGCTGTTACTCCCTGTCCCTCTATTACTCCCAAATCTCTCGTCCCATTCTATGGTTCTGCCCTGCTTTCCCCCAATCCTTACTCTTCTCTCTTGTTCTCTCCTCTTCCAATCCCTGTTCTACCCCCTCTGCCTCCATCTTTCTTTCACCTTCTTTCTCCATCTCACCCTCCCCTCTCTCTCTCTCTCCATCAGAGGAGCGTGTGGTTCCGCTGGAGGTGAGCCGATCCAAGCTATCCCGCCATCTTCAGGGCCTGGTGTTCCGCTGCCACAAATGCACCTTCACATGCTCCAGTGATCAGGCCCTGCAGCAGCACCTCCAGAAGCATGCTGAGCTCAAGCCCTATCAGTGTCAGCTCTGCTATTATGACAGCAGCCGACGGAGTCAGCTAGAAGAGCATCTCCGCCTTGAGCACAAGGTCAGTTGGAGTCCAGATAGGCACTCAAGAGTCTTTGCCCTGTAATTACCCCTTTATCTCCATTTTCATCATGTACTTGTATTTGGACATTTAACAGCATGTAAACAATTATAGTTTCATATATAACACGGTATAAAATGTTATATGGATGACTGCCACAATATAATTTCTAAGGCAAAAAGAATCTGGGCATAATAATTGTGAATCGTGGCCTTGTTCTGCGGATCAGAGACTGCCATCAGAAATTTTTACATTTTTCTTAAATGTGATCTATTCACAGCAACAGGATTTAGCCCCAGGGGAACCTTGTAGCTATTTTCTGTTTTGTGATATGTTTTCAACTTACACAAAGGACTCTGATGTCAAACTGTTGAAATGATATGGCTCTTGTTGGTGTCCTTGAATGTAATAAGGAGGCCTGTGCCTGCCACGTGTCTATATTCCAAAACTGCTGACAGGCAAGCGAATTATGAATCAGTGCAGCTAAATGTTAAGATGTCAGAACCAAAATGAGAAACTTTATTCCTGTAATCATCAATAATCAGCCTATACGTTGGATAAAAAGAATTTTCTGTGAATTAAAACAAGCTTCCAAAATGGGTAGAATTGCAATAAAATTGATTAGCATGCCATAAAAACTACTAATGCACAGGACTGCAAAAGTCATAGATAGCTCCTGCAACTTGCAATCTCAATTTGAGCGGGTTTGATTTCCAGAGAGCAGACAAGCATCTTCACTAAATAAATAAATAAAATTATACTCCATACTAGTGCTCAACTCAGCTATTAGGGAGGATAATCTGCTAATCTACTTCTACCTTCACTTGCTGTTTTTCTTGCTGCTACAATTTAACATGCACAGTTATATTTTATGTGTGGTCTGTGCTTTTCTTTTTATGTTTTTATTAAACTTCTTTTATGAGAGGTCAATGGCTAATTCCAATTACAGAAGATAATAATGCCAATCGAATTAAACATTATCTATTTTAGTCATGGTACAGAAGGGAAGTGTGTGAACTGTTTATTGCATGTTATGTGTCTTTCCCACCATGCATCTGTGCTCCATGCATCTCTTTCCAACTTCTAGTTACCTTTTACTTCTCCTGCATGTGAATATTAACATGAAATGTTCTCCATTTCTGAGGTTGTTTTGCTTACAAGACAACATTGCTACACAAGGTTATAAAACCAAAATTACTTTTGGTTCAGTACAAACTGTACAACACACCTTAACAGATAAGGAGAAAAAAAATCTGCGAAATAGGTATTGAATGATACAGTGGAATAAGATCACAAGGTGCATACATATCAGATAGCCAAAGCTTCTATCTATTCCAGCCACATCCAGAAGAGAAAAAGTTTCATCTCTCAGTCTCCCTTAATGGGGATAATGCATGAGATGCTGTGAGAGGGCAGATGGTATTTTGGGAGGTTGAAGTATACATTAAACTTAAAAGGGCACCCAGATATACCCACTGTGTTTTCAAAGGAGGAGAACGTTACTCCTCTGTTTGCACAATTTTTACTCATCACTCGTTGCGCTGCTCATTCTTAATGTTACTGGATCCTTGCATATTTTGATGGGTAGCACTAACTTTTTATACTGGTGTGAGTCTGTGATGGTCCAAATGCATACAGTTGCATACAATTTCACAATGCCATTATAAATTATCCTAATAATTTTTGACATGTCCCATATTAAAGAAAAAGGGATTTTCACATTTCACAATAGCATAAAAGAGCTTCCAGTCTGAAAACAGAACATTAGAAAGGGAAAAAGAAACTTAATTTAGCCACAAAATCATTATATATTGTAAAAAGAACTAAATAACTAATAACCTCTAAATTCAATAAGATAAATGTCCACAGAAGATGAAGAAGGAAGAACAAAAAAATGAAAATAGCCACTGGCAGCCGTTAGTACGGTCCAAGCCCATGGGACAAATACACAAAGCCTGAGAAATCGCAATTTGCAAAATTTTCCTTTAACTAAAAATGAAAGACTTTATGTTTAATGGCATTACGAAGAATTGACATTAAGAGTTATCCATATGATCAGTCTAACAGCTAAGCTGGGAAGCAGGGTTGCAATAACAGCGAGTTGGGAAACAGCACAGCAGGGTGGCATGGTGAATAAGGAAATATTCTTCAACCATATGGCCCAGGTGCGAGCCCCCTGTGACAGCAAGCATGCACCTGGCTGAAGTGAAATGTTCCAGAATGTTCCCTTAATGCATCAATGGAGTATCACAAAAATAAATAAATAAAAACACTTACCTTGATGAAATATTGTTGATTCCCTTTCGAGGATGCGGCAAACTGAGATGTAGAAGCACAGATGAAAAGGTCAGGTAGCTGTAGGGAGGAGGAGGGAGGGAGCACTGGCTGACTTGGGATAGGAATCATGCAAGAGACCCGCAGACTTCAGAGGCTCCAATTAGGAAAGGGAGGAGAGCCTGCTTTGAATGTTGAGGCGCTGGGTGGAGGTACCTGGTATCTCTGAATCTGGGGTGGAGAGACCTGGAAATTCTGGAGTTGGTGTGAGGGAGGGGATATCTGGAGATTTTTGAAGGAAACTGACCAGTTTGGATAGGCCGGGGGAGGGATGTGGAATCTCCTGAATAGTGTGGGGAAAGGACCTGACACCTCTGGAAAATGGGTGGAGGAATGTGGGATCTGTGAGTGAGTGGAGGAAGAGGGATCTGGCACATTTGAAGGGGGGGATCCTTGAAATCCCTGGGAGGAGAGTGAAGGAAATCCAGGCATTTCTTAGTGAAGGGTGGAGGAGAGTCGTGATCTCTGTGAGGGATGTGAAAAATGCCACTGACGTCTCTTGGAGAGGTCTGTGAAGGGGTCCTGGTTTGCAAGTCCTGGCGTCTACAGAAGAGGAGGATGAATTCCAGAGTTCGTTCAAGAGTTGGAAGTGGAGAGGACTTCTGCTGTCTATGAGAAGATGATGCATAATCGTCTTGAACTTCAGAACCCCTCATATTATGGTTGTCAGCTTAATTTTTTAAATTCTTGGTTCCTTAGCTACGGATCCTCTTCATCCAGATACTCTTCATCATGTTGTGAAGAACATGAATATTCTTGTGGAAAATCACAGACACATAAGGGATAAGTACATATCTCTCACATAAGTCAGTGTTGTTATTCAAGATGATGTGAAGATGGACATCAAGACAAATCAAGACAGCAAAGTAAAGAAAGAGACCAAAAGATACTTATGAGTTGCATTGAACTTGAATACTACAATTTCAGGGGCACTAAGTTAAACCCTTTATCATGTCATAAATCATTTGCAGCATTGTGTGTAATCATATATTTAGTACTTCTCTCATCTTAAGAGATCATTTTCCTAGGACCCTGAGTTGTGAGTCTTAATTTGCACACTGGGCAAAAGATCCTTATGTTTTATTTACTTGCCATTGGAATCATGCAAATGCACGCCTCAGTGATGGAAAGTCTTATTGTCCGTTGAAGATAATCCGTTGGAAGGAGAAATGAGAGAGTAAGACTTCTCAAGGGGGGGAAGAGCAGAGAAGTCAGGCTTGTTAGTGGTAGGAAGGGCGGAAGGACAGATATTGCACTAGTGAGGAGTGGAGGAATAGAGTTTCGAGTCCTCAGTGTGTACGGAAGGGAATAGCTCAGTTAAACTGAGATCAGTTGCAATATCTTGTAATGTATTAATGGTCTCATCTCATTGCTTAACTCTTTCCTGACAGCATCAAACTCTGTCATATCAACCCTTCTTTGTGAAAAACACTTTTGTTTCCAAGATTACTGTGGTTAACTTTATATAATTTTAAATTAATTCCTCACCTGTTACAATACATACACATACCTCTTGCATGAGAGCATTTCATTTCCTTGTCAAGTTCCAACTCTGGTAAATCAGATGGATCTCAGAATTGACAGCATTAAAGTTAAGAGCATTTGAAATTACATCGGCAAAGGTTGGAATTTTATCCTGAGATAGGTCGTCGCCTTCAAAAGACCGGGACATAAAAGAGACAGACTTCTCATAAGTTCTAAGATATTATATTTAAGATAATCTAAGCCTCAACTTTTTGATAATGTAAGTCTCAACCAAAAACAAGTTTAGGGAAGATTCTTTACCTCTTTACCTTTACCTTTTTAAAATAGTAGCCATGAATCAAGATTGAAACGAAACACAGCAGTGGTGTATTTGATGTCTTAATCTTGTTCATCAGTGTATAATCTGCATACAGAGGTTATATATCTTATCTTAGGTGCTGGAGTTTGCCCTACTGTTTTCCATGCTCACTATTTTTAAGATAAAGCTCATCGCCATCTGTTACTTTTTCTGGTTTAAATTAAGAAAACGCTAAATAATGAGAACAGGCATGCAAAATTAAGGTATGCACTTCTAAATTACATGTCACTGTGTTATAAAAGGGAGAGATGATTAGTTATAATGCACCTTTAATGGAACAAGTCAAATTTAATACTTTTCTCTCAATAAACTTCAATTTCACTGCCTCTGTCATCTCATCAGTCTGGAATGAAGGTGTAGTGCAGACATGTGATGTTGGGAAGATGCACCCTAACTGTAGTAGAATGTGGTCCAACGCGGTTTTATATGTGAAATTACAGCAAAAATGAAAATTGCAAACTATCCCAAACTGAAAACTGCCTCCTGTCTTTAATCAGGTCGTCCGAAACTTTGAGCTGATGGGCCGGGTCAACCTGGACCAGCTGGAGATGATGAAGGAACAAGGGAGCAGCGCGGAGGAAGAAGAGGAGCGAGAAATGATTGAGATGGTCGTGGATGGAAGGGTGGCCATCGAAGAAGAGGATGAAGGCATGGAAATGATGGAAAATGAAGTGGAGGAGCGGAGAGAGATGGATGACGAAGAGATCGAGGAAGATTTCAAAGAGGAAGAGGGCGAGGAGGAGGAAGAGGAGGAAGCTGTGGAGGTGGAGGCGGAGAAGCCTGCCCCGCAAGGTAAATGCAGACCAGATCATCAGTGAACCACCATTCCTTTTGTTGAGTACTAATCTCTGTGGCTTTCTTTCGGTGTGTGTTACATAATTGTCTGTACCTGGGGTGGGCAACATGGTGATTGCTATGCACCAGGTGAACGTCAAACACAGGATGAGTTTGAATTTTTAAAAAAAGCATAGGATGGGGGAAAATATATCAGTTTCAGTCATCGGTTTCAGTGATCCACTTACCGTTACCAGCTTGATTGATTTAAGTTCAGAATGACTAAAGAATACTCAGTGGCTCAGTGGCACTCCATTTTTCATGGGTTGGCTTCCAACTTGGCATAGGGCTGTAAGTCTTGAAGACGAGGGTTAAAAGTGTTGGAGATTGCATAAACTATGTAATGCGCATATCCAAAGTAAAATCTGTTATGGTAATGATTATTTTTATTTTATTTCCACAAATAAAATCCGTGGGCTAGAATAAACTTAAAACTTATGGGGAGTGATTCGGGCAAGTTTGAAACTTTGACCTCTAGCAGTGAATTCTAATTAGGAAGTGAGAGTGCACCCAATCTTGTCTGTCAATAATCCACTTCAAAATAGATTAATTTGCTCACTGCTGGGCTTTGCAGGGGAAAATATCAGTGTCAGAAAGCTTGAATCCTCCATTCTGCACTGCACTGTCATATCCTACCACGGTAAAAAAAAAAAATATTACTTCAAAGAAAACAATTAGATTTAAACAATCTTAGAGATAGGATGTCAAAGCAAGTCTGAAGTCTCCTGGGGACTAGATAGACAGTTTCGATAGTTTACTGTCCTCAGAGAAAGAATGTATTTTACTGCACAGTACTGCACGACAGTAGAACAATGCATCAGCACATCTGCAGCACAACATGGACAAGAGCTTATGAGACATGAGCAGAACATTGTACAGACTACAAGTGAAGACATCATCAGTAAAATGAGATGTGTTTATTTAATGAAAGAACAAAAGGATATTTCACACCTGCCCAATCAACATCAACAGTAAACACCACTGGACGCCGGTCGCTCTATCAGCCGTTTGCAGAACAGATGTTGCAACACGTGATGGGATTACACAGTGGTTATCTACAGGAAAACCGTATTTGTTCTCTTCTCAGAAATTTGTATTTAAGTGCAATATATCTGCCATCTTCTGATGCAAATAAATGCATTCATCAGTAAGAAGCAGTCATGTTTCCAAAATAGTGTTTCAAAAACTGAATAACCAGCCTTTGATCTCCATAGCATTTGGAAAACAATATCATACATGGTTGCACTCAGTAAATGGGCCTGAAGTCAGACAGGGGAAATGCTGGCATTTCTATTTTGTATGTCCCTTTACATACATACATACTAGATATTTATATTTTATTTTTTGTTTTAGATACAAATACTATATGTCAATGCTTGATGTACCCAAATAGCCACAATTTATGCTTTCTTATAATTCCAAGCTGATCTCCTCATTTCAGTCTCATATACTTCTGATTAGAGACTGAATCTCCATGAATGGTTGTTTGTTGCTCACAATGAGGGAAAAAATGATATTATGCCAAAAAAAAGTTGCCCACCCCAGGTCCACATAACAGCTTACATTAATGATATGATACAGGAAGCATTTTTACATGCTTATTCACATAAAGCATTTGATAAAGTTAATAATGTTATAAATTTATATAGGCTATGTAGTTTTTTTGATGACAGTAAAGGAACTTTAATAAAAGTCAGTCAGATAAGGAGTAATGCCAATTAATTTCAGGGGAATAAATCAGACAAATATGACAGGAATGAAACACATAAAACTAAATTCAGCAACACCAGAAATGAGGCAAGTTAAGAACCACTCTGACTGTTTCCTGCATGACTATTCTGGTTGTTTATGTTTGCTATTGACTAATTATTCGAACTCTGTTTCCCAGAAGTCCTTGCATCTCCCAGCAGCAGCAGCAATGGGATGAGCAGTGTAGAAAAGCGTCTGCCCTGCGAGTTCTGTGGTCGCTGCTTCACCAACAGCACCGAGTGGGAACGACATGTCCTTCGACATGGCATGTTAGTATTATTCTTTATTTATTTATTTATTTACCTCTTCATATTGCTTTTCTCCTCTTGCTCTACTGTCTTTGTGTCAGCATATGTATTTTCCCTTTTCTTTCCCCTTTGTTTATTGAACTCCCCCACCCAACTCATTCTCACTATGGACCTCTTATCGCATCTTTCTTCACTTGGTTCACTTCACTTGATTTCAAAGTTCAGAGTTATGCATGGGGTAAAGCAGAAATTATGACAATTACAAATAGCTGGAATCATGTCCTTTGCCTCCATAGTCTTTCTTGTTCATATCTTGTTTTCCCATGTTGAAAACACAGTTTTTTTGCCTTCTCCTCTTGCAGGACAGTTAACAGTAGTCGGATGGACACCAGCACCACCTCAGAAATGGAAGCCTCAGCTCCGCCTCCCATCGGCTCGTCTGTCTTGATGGACACAGGATTGGAAGTGTCTGGAAACAGTATGGAGGAAGGGTGTCCCACCGACCTGTCGCAGAGAAATCAAAATCTGTATGTCGAAGACAAAGAATTGCTCGAGACCAAAAAGGATCAACAGTTTGGTTGAAAAGAATTGTGGCCTATCAGGATATTGTTCTAGAAAATCATAACTTTTGGTAGGATCAACACTGAGTTGGATATTAAAGTAGGATGCTAAAGGAAAGAAAGATGGAAACTGAAAAAAAAACATGAATTCTCACGAGTTGGCACATTATTAGATTTTATGTGTTACATATTAGAAGTATTAGACTGTGCTGCATCCTACTTTTTTAAAATGGCTGCGCTCTTGAAATGGGCGGTCCCTTAGGACAGATTTTAATATATTGGTAACCAATAGTGAACAGAACTCTTATTGCTGACATTCTGGTCAAATCTACAGTGAAAGATCCCACCTAGAGAAAACTACTAAGCTATTTATCGAGATTGTTGTCCAAACAGATTACTAAATTTAAGCATTTGTTATTTGAAGCACCTTTTACTGCCCCCTCCACATCCAAATCAGGGGTACCCTTCCCTAAAAGGAACCAATGAAGAAAGTATACACACCCCTGGCCCACTGTAGAGCTACCTTTTCTTGTTTCTTACTGAACGTTGGATGAGAGAAGGGGTTTTTTGCATCTTAGCCTTGTGTTAACTGTGTAGAGGTATTCCTTGAGGAATAGTTGCACCTTATCTATTCTAGTTAAATCACAAATGTTTTTTTTTCTTCATTTATAGAAATATTGACAAGTTCCCCAATGATTATAGCAAATTGCTACATTATAGGTCCCTTTGATATTATACTACGTATAAGCCTTCAGCCTGTGGCACCTTTAGCATTTCCACTGTACTACTTTGTTGTTGTCCAGTAGTTCCGTTGAAGTAAAGGGATTATTTTACATCTACCTTCTCCCATCAAGCAGTATGCTGTTTGAGTTCCAGGTAACTAATGTCACTGCTGAGATGCACACTCAGCAGGTCTACCGAACATCACAGAGATGTGTTTAATGTGTCAAAAGTGTACCAGTATGATATTGGAATCAATGTTATATAGAGGTACAAAATCAAGGGTTACCTTGGAACACAGCTTCAGTTGCAACAATAGTAGGTTTGACATCTTTTGTCGTCATCAGCGGACATTTTTGAAAATTTGTTTTTCATACATGTGTGCTACTGGGGCTGTAATGTGAAGATTGAAGACTCATTTGAAGGTTTTAGGTCAAGTCCCCCCCCCCAACTTGAAGTCCTATATTATCATTCTGTGTTGAGACAACTGTCAGAGCCTGCATTTGTGTGCTTCTTTTTAGACAAAGCTGTATTGTTATTGTTGTTGTTATTGACAAAAAGGCAGAGATTGTATTTGCTGGAAGTTGCTGCTTGAATGCCCCAAAGCCTTATAAGAAATGAATAGCAATTAAGTCAACCTTCACGTCGAATTCCAATAAGACCAATAAGCATCATTTAACAGTCTGGAATAATGAGTGACTAATAACTCTTGAGCTAACAAATTTGAAAAGGAACACAATGATTATTGTGATCTCAATACCAAAATATTCAGCAAACTGGCTACGTTTGCTGTGATTGTCTTTCCTGAGCATTGAACCATTGATGGAAATAGGAAATCGGGGTTGGAACCATAGAATTTTAGAACCAGATTTCCGAGTTCTATGGGTGGAACCCAGGTAATCTCCGTTTGCAGCCGTGTATAGAAAACAAAACTACTCGTTAAGTGTTTGAACTGTGGTGTTTCAGAAAGGATACTTTAACCCTTTTTCCTTTAGGTGTTGTTCTCATAACAAAAAAACAAAAAAATAAATCAAAAGATGATAGATAACCCTTAGGGGCTTTTTGAGTCCCCAATCCAATGTTATTACGCTGTTGTACAATGTCTGGTTACAATGAAAAATATCTCCTTTTGTACTGTAACAGGAATGAAGCAGATAGTCAGAGCAGTGTGGTTGTACAATAATTAACCGCGTGAAGCCAAGCAATGCAGTTCTCTACTGATTAATGGCCAGGGCTTTTATTGTGAAAAAAAGGAACAGAAACTTGGCAAGAAAGAGACAAGAAAAATGGTTCCTTTGGGAACTTCTACATAACTTGTTAGGTCCCTCGCTGGGGTTCGCTGCCATCTGGCTTACCAGTCAACAAACTCACATTTAGGGGATTTGGCTCACTTGAGCCCAATCCAAAGTATTTAAGCCCAGTATTTCATATCTATGAAGTTCTTCTGCCATGACCAGCCACACAGTGAGGTTAGCAGCTCTGTCTTTGCTGAGCTCCAGCTAACAAGTCAGACTAGATCCAGGTATGTGGCCTCAGGTCGGACCTGCCTTTATTGCTCCTATTGAGCAACAGGTGGGAATGTAGCAGCCCTCCACCACAATAACCCTCAGTCCTTTATAGTACCTACAGAAAACAAAAAAAAAAGGAAGAAAGAGAAAAACGGGAGAGCTGGTGCTGAATCAAAGCCCTTTGTTTCACAGGACTAGCCTGTTGCTTTTTGAAAGTAAACCTGTTAGAAAACTGTTATTGTGGAAATAAGCTTTGCAGGGGCACCTTGTTCCTCAGAACTCAAAAGCCAGGGGATAAATTGGGACATTCCGGGTAAAGAAGCTGTCCACCTAAAATTGGTTGTTGTTCTGTGATTATTTTAATAGGAAATCACTCTGAATCCCTCACTGTGTGCAGTCTCTCTGGACTGTATTACTCTCACCTCCCCATTTACAAGTTTAGCCCCTGCTGACAACACACTGGATACTTGTATATATGTTTAGTTTGTTTCCATTGCATTTCTCTTTTCTCTTCAGAATGTTCTGTCCATAGTTTGACATTAGAAACTCTCCTTCTTGCCTTTCTTCCCATATAAATCCTGATGGTGGGTTGTGATGTTGCCTAGAATGATTGTTTACAATTTTATTCCATTTATCTCTGGATATTCTGTAAATATTGTAATTCATTGTCTTTTTTAACTTGATAATAAAGTTATCAGATAACAGTTAAATGCGTGTTTATCTCCTTTCCTCTCCTTGTCAGAGCCTCCTTTAATACATAGATTATAATACTGTAATACAATGGTTGGGAGGTTCCTGGTTTGATCCCCAGCTCTTCCAGAGAGGGTGTTGAAGTGCCCTTGAGCAAGACACTGAACCCCTAACTGCTCCTGATGAGCAGGCCGGCACCTTGCATGACAGCCTACTCCATTAGTGTGGGAATGTGTGTGTGTGTGTGTGTGTGTGTGTGTATGAATGGGTAAATGTGAGGCATACACTGTAAAGCACTTTAAGTGGCCGTTTGCCTAGAAAAGCTCTATGTAAATGCAGTCCATTTACCATTTTATATTTTACATCTTATGCCGACTTGACATACATGACATCATGCATATCACTTATCCTCTGAATCAGCAAATTATGCACATCGGGACAGATGTCAGAGAATTACAGCTTCCTGATAGGCAAGCTTCCTCAACAGCAAATTGCGGAGAAAAAAAATCCATGAGCCTCGCATTTCAAGGACAGAGTGGTGCAATGGTAAAAGAATCCAGCAGGAAAATTTCAGTAACAATTCACAAGTTGTTTTTCTCCAAGTATAGTCAAATTATTGTGTGTAGTCATCCTTGCAATGCCTTTTTTTAAAACAAGCATTATCAAAGTGGTATTATGCATGATGACACAGTTAATGTTTGTTTAAAATGACCTTAATAGGAAAGTGGCCCCAGTAGTCATTTTTATTTGATCCAACATCTTTATACACACATCATGCAGTCATTACAGGCTACAGGCTGCCATCTCAATTCTAAATAAATATCATAGCAACCATACAGGCAGGAAGAAACAGGGCTGAAGCTTGACTATGTTTGTATCTGACACTTCATATCTATCCACAGGACACAGAGTGTGACTGGGGACAGGAACAAAACACATGATCCTCACTGTCAGGAGTCAGCTCATCTTGGATCTTTTTCACTGCAAGTCACAGCAAATAATAATAATAATAGCAGGTCAGTAGGAGTTATTGTTTTCAGGTGAAAAACTGTCTTTTGATATTGTATGCCAGTGATTCTGCGTGGAATAAATGTACTGGTCAAAGGGTGCAGTAGTTGGCACATTAACCTCCCACCTCTTAACCCAACATCTGAGCACTGTGTCTATATAAATACTCCCAGTGCTGTAATTTGAATCAGCTATGCTTTTGTTGTTAAATATCTAGAATAATCTGCAGATTATACTACTGATCCTGTTTCTGTCCAGATGGATGATAAAACCCGTTCCTAATGTATTTATGGCCATCTAGCTTTTTTTTTTTTATGATTTGTTTCCCATTCCCAGTGACATATAGGATTTCCTTTTGAACCCTCTCCACAGAGGCCTTTGAGGAACCAATAATAGTCCCCACAGCTTGTCCACAGGAAATAGCTTCAGGCTGAGGAGACATCCCAGTGGCCTTCACTCTGTGTTACACCCTTCCACCCTTCTGTCTTTCTTCCCTCCTCTCTCTACAACTCCACTCCACACACCCTGCAAACTTTCTGCTGACCAAAAACCACAAACCCAGAGCATGCCATCGTGTGTTGGAGTATTCCTGTGGGGGTGTATGTGCATGAAATAACACTAGATTCTGCCACGCCAAATACTACGAAATTACGAGGCTGTTGCTACTTCTAGTGCCAATCATGGTTCAACCAATTGTTGCATTGTGGGTCCCCCATTTTGTCAACAAGTCACTAAATCTCCTACTATTGGGAACGGTCTATCTCTTGTGTGTTCATATTCAAAGTCTCTCTCTTATGCATGCATTCTGCATTTCCTCTGCTGCCTATTTTGGAGGGGGCACTTCTTTATTTCACAGGTCTAACATCATCTTTTAAAAATATCTCCAAGTCGCCAGGGATCAGACAGTAATCTCCATGGCTCACTACTTCAGAGGGGGCCGACGGCAGACTGACGACCCCTGGAGACGGGAGCAAGAGGAACAGCCAGAGTCGGAAGAGGGGAAAGGAGGACACTGCTGCTGCTGCTGCTGCTGCTGCTGCTGAGCCGAGCGGCACAGGGAATGCCTGATGCATGTGCTCGGGCCAAGGCATGCGAACACACTGCCCCTGCTGTAATGACTGGATAG
>OMLF01013156.1:0-20845 GCA_900302615.1 Holocentrus rufus | reverse complement strand
CTCTCTCCATGCGCAGACAAAGGGCTGTCACTCTTGCTGCCGGAGTGGTGGACACGCACAATACGCTGTACCCCTTGGGCCACATTACACCGTAGAGACACGCATAAAGGCACAAGAGTAATAGGAGCACAAACAGCAGGCCTGTCTAACCTAATGGAGAGAGAGAGAAAAAAAAGCAGCACAGGGCCAAGCAGCTGAGTTGAAAGAGGCATTCTGGTCCAGTCTGTGGGACAGAAAAGACGCCAAAGATAGTATTCTTCCTCCCATATACAGAAGATTTTGAGTTCCAGGGATTCTCCATACTGTCAGCAAACCATTTAATTTTGTATAGCCTACCAAAAGCTGTGCTGAATCTATTTAACCCTCTGTGAACAAAGCCATTTAGTACCAAATGTGGTATAGCTGCTTTATCCTGAATACTTCTTTGCTGCTAATATTTTGCAGTATTTGGAGAGTTATTTTGTTTGACAGACTCTTTTTGTTGTATTTTCTTTCGGTCCACGTTGTGTGTGTTTGTGTGCAGCCTATATGTGTATTTGTGTGTGTGTGTGTGTGGGCGTGCGTGCGCGTGCGTCCCCAGGGACGTGGCAGACGGATGGGCCGTAATGTGGTTGTCTCGGTTCGTCTGGAGGAACACCTGCCCCATCAATGCGCAAAGCGTCTGTCTGCTTGAGACGAGACCTCATGGTTTGCTCATAAAATCAGGGAACACTTCATGATCTATAACCTAAAACAGCACCACAAAAATCAAAGATATTTATTTAAAGTAAGAGCCTCAGCTAATACCAGGACAAACGCTTTCACATTTTCAAAGAAAAATAAACAACCTACAGTCCATACAATCAAACCTTTTGTCGGTTAACTTTAAATAAAAGAACTAAAATGCCATTTTAGATTGCAGTTGTATATTCCGGACTAGTTCACAGGCCTCAGTATTGCATTTAAGCCCAGTGGGTTTCATTATAATCAGTAAAAGTGCACAAAAGAACAATATTTCCATGTGATTTTAAACGAAATAAATATGTATAAGTCTAAATAAATTACTGCAAACACAAAACAAATTTGTTATAAATAAGCCTAATCAAAGTCTAAGGCCTGAACATTTAAGGTCAAGCATGGTAGTTTTTTAAAGCACAAATTTCCTATACAGCAGCTTTCAAAATCTACACCAGGGTCAAGCTTTCTTCACTTTTCTTATTTGGTGACAGTAAGCTTAGTTTGAGTTGTAGTTTTGTTCCCCGTGATGAAAAATCACTGTAATATAGTAATCCTGTGGGGTTTAGCGTGTCGGTGTATGAGTTCATAGTCACCTTATCGCACCATGTAGCCTGGTATTATTTTAATCTCATTATTTTTATAGGAACTACAGCTAAAATATCCTACAAGGGTAGATTAGTTTTGCAGTGACACTTGTCTTACCCTTTTAAAATCATTATAGGATTAAAATAGCTTTTTTCATGGAGGCGACCTGTCATCCCCTGCCACCTTCCCACCACCAGGGCAGCGCTGTTTTTAGCCTATACATCCAGCACATGGTTGAGGTAGGAGATGTAACAAATCGCCAGACGCAGGATCTCAATCTTGGACAGTTTCTTGTCGGGCGGGAGAGTTGGAAGCAGCTTTCTCAGCTCTGCAAAAGCTACGTTGAAGGCCTCCACACGGATTCTCTCCCTGGTGGCGTGGGCAGATCGGTATTTGGCTGTGGCGCGTCTCCGCCGCCTCTTCTCCTCCCTGCTGAGAGCGGGCACGGACAGGGAGCGCGCTTTGCCTTCTCCATCCGCGGGCTCGGCCGGCATAGGCGCGTACTGCACCTTGAAAGAGTCCAACAGGGTCTCTGTGTCCGGCTGGCCCCAGGGCAGGTCCGGGTCGGGCTGGTCTGGACTGAGCATCATCCTCTTGTCTTCTGGCTTCAAAACTCCTGAGAAAAATGGTGAAATGTCAGTCAAAGAAAGTGGATTTGAGCTTGGAGTTGTGGGATGACTTCAACTTTGAAATTACAGGAACTGAACATTATTAACAAGAAACAGGAGTCACAGGAATTGGTGGGCAATTTGTTATTGGCAGGATGGAGAGTAAAACCACTAAAACCCCATTCAGCTTTGATTTGACAATCTTAAAATGATCATAAACCCGCATAAAGTATAATTGATTTTTCTTCTTACAGGTTGTTTGCCGCATGATGATCCCAATTCATAGAGAGCCCACCTTGCGATTTATCACTATTGTTGGTTATTGCTCGTTGCAAACTATTTGTCCGTGCTAAAACTACAGTCTTCGTCTTTCATGTTACCGGACAAAGGACCCCGAACTGTGCTGGACTTAAATGTAAGTAACTCCTGCCCCCAGGCGGTGGATCTGCAGGGCGCTGTCCGCGGTGCTGAAACAATATCAACACTCCAAAAACATGCGTCTTATCCAGTCATTTGGCGTTCAGATTCAGGTCAAGCCTTTTCCTTTTCTCAAAGATAAAAATAATCTGCAAATCAGGTTGTAACAAGTTTTTTTTTCCAAGATATTTCTTTGAATCGAGTTAGTGCTTTATTTCACATTTCTGACACAACACAAACTTGCATTGGAAACGAGTGGAATTATCAGTCTGAACCGACATTTTACCCCACTTGTTTTAAGAAAAATAATTAGGCTTTATAACTCATGCTTGACTTTGCACTGTTTTAGGCTACTGACCTGCATTTTCCAGATGAGCATGAGAAGCCCGTATATGCTTAGATTTTCTTTATTTTATTCCGTGCCCCGTGTTTTAACATGCAATTTTACTCAGCAAGAGTTTGATTCTGTAACCAATAAATCAACAACTTGAAAGTTCATAATAAAAAAAGCAGAAACAAAGCTCCATAATCACATGTCATGCAGCTGAACATCTGTTGAAAGAAATTATATCCTAAAGCTTTGTCTTTGCAGGAGTGTTCCTAGTAAAATCACCAACGTTTACCAAAATGCATAATAAATAAACCGTCTTGATTTCAACTTACCGGGTGCACTTAAAGATCTGGATCCAACTGGCTCAAAAGTCTTGCGATAAAAAATTTAAAATATGTTTTTTCACGGTTAAGACGCATCCCGTCTCAGAATACCAACACAGAGTCAGTGGAGAATCTGCAGATTTTGTGTATTAAAGTTGTCTGTTTGCGCTCCCCATCAGTCCCCATACTTTTTTCCCGGTCTTGGTTTAGTTAAGTCGAGTTAAAGAGCTCAAGACGGGACGTGCAATGAGATTTGACGTCGGAAGGTCGACAAACTGCCCCGATTCCCGTTCCTCCTCTTTTCCCTTGTCGTTCATAATGTCAGGTGCACATCACACTGCGCACTGAGGGCAATCCTTCAGTCTTAGGTGACAGCTCGGCGTGTCGATCTGTCAGCTCCCTGCTCTCACTTTGTTTTCAGCCTCGCTTGATTGTGCGCAAGATAAGACCTCCATCCCCCCACACCCCCCTTCATGAAAACCGGAGAGAAGTGACGACACGCGGGACGGGACAATATGAGAAGCTGTGTAGTCTAGCCTGTGTCCATATTCCCCTCTTCTGTATCGCCTATAAAACCGTCAGATTTGTGTTTACATTGAGAGACTTTTTCAATTTAAATGCCCTCACTTTGATGAGCCTACACATTTGGCAGCCCTATGGACTGTATACAGATTGATTATAGCCCACTAAACGTGAAGCTATTGCCAATGACGTGATCTTTTCTAAATCAATCAAAGGACCCTATCAGTAGAAGGTCAAGTGAGCACCTGTTTCTTAATAGAAAGGAAATGGAGTGAAATGTGCCTATACGGTCTCATCTCCAAAACACAAATTGCCTCCATCAGGGAAACTGGCTGAAACACCTGCTGTCATCCGACCATTAAAACTTAGAAAGCCAACCACCAGGCAAAGCAGAGCACAGATTCTTTTTTTTTTTTTTTCTTTAGTCCAGCTGACTGCAAGAGGATATTTATTATAGATCCAGGGGGAGGTTGGGTCCGAGCTGTGCCAGCAGTGGACCTGGTGCTGGTGACGAGATTGGGTTTTAAAAGCCCAGCGGGCCTGTAGATAGCTGGGGAGCAGTAAACTATAGGGCACAGCGGAGAGTTTTGTCACCTCGTAAGCTGTAAAATTTCACCAGGGCACCTGCTCTGCCATTTCCAGCACTTTAATAGGCCCAATGCTGATAGAGCAACCTGGTTAAGAGACGGGGGCATAGGATAAACAATCTGTATAAAACATGGATGGACGGCTGTACAGAAAAAAAACTGTGCTCATTCACTTGCAAAAACAGATGGACATAAGCTTAGTGAAGGTTATTTGCAAGTGTCATTTATTACAACAGTGCCCATACATTTACCATAAAATAAATGCACTGTATTATATCATATCGCAAACAAACATAACTGGTTATTTGTGTTAGATGCACGGCTAGGGTAACAGCTTTTTTTTTTTACCCAATCATCTTAGATCTCAGAGGGCAATGTTATTGCTAATCATTACTAACATAATTGTGAGTCATCGAGGCCTTCCATTTTTATACTGATGGTGTAAAGTGTTGCTTCAGATACTGTTAGAGATACTACCATAGACGCTCAGAAGGGATCATATCTGGTTATTGAGGGGCTTTGGCATATGGCTAACATCATTACCATTATCTTCAAACCTCTGGGTGACCATTTGCGTCTTGTGTATTAGGAAATATCATACTGGATGTGCTGCTCATCCCAGGAAAGAAAAGCATCATGGGATGAAGGTGATCCCTCAGATTTGTTAGGTTAGTAATGATTAGTATTTGCCTGGAGGACTGGATTGATTCCAGGCCAAGAAACGCTCCAAAACAGAAACCTCTACACTTTGATTGGACTTTATGTTGCTATTTACTTGATTTTGGCCCTAAATTGAACACTGCTTTAACAAAGGCTGAGGAATGAACAAGGAAAACTGCCTCTAACACAGTACGTAAGCCGTTTCTTTTCAGTAGCACTAAATATAGTACTCAACAGAGGGTTTTTAAACTAGATGTCATACAAAAGCACAGACAGTCTCACTTCTAAAAAAGACTGGCAACAGCAGAGGTAAGAAGGAGACATATGGCATCACATATACCCCTGTCCCAACAGGATTTAAGAGGTGTCATGGGAATAGTTTCAGCCTGGTGGTATATAGGCACTCTGTCAAATAGAAGCATGCTGTCATTCTCAGGGAGAGGCGAGGGTCAGAGGGACTGGAGAGTACAGGGCCACGAGGGTGTGCAGTGAGCCTGGTGTGCATTTTTGGTGCAAGTGTACAGTAATTGCAGCAAAGACAAAAACACTGTGTATCCTCAGCTTCCATGACAGGAAAAAAGAGGAATGGATCAGGCTGCACTTCGATGATGAAGCCATGGGAGAAAAAGAGCACTCTCGCAGTTCAAGGCAATTATCTCATATGGTATTTCTGTCAAAACAACTGTATGTCTGCTACAAGGGCAGGTTTATCTTACAGAATCACATAGCAAATAGTGCATTTTATTCCAACACCAAGTATAACAAAATTCTTCCTGCTTTGACCGGTTTGCTTTAACAATCAGCCCCCTGTCCCGGAGCATGGTTCTGTCCAGGGGCAGCAGAATATCTGGCGGTCATGCTGACAGGAAGGATAGATCAGTTTTATTGATTTCCTGTGTCACCTTTAAATAGGGTGACATATTACAGGGCCTTTGAACAGCTTAATTTGCCATAATTAGAAAATCAATGGTGATCAATTCTGCCAATCTGTGTCCATATATTTTTGTACAACTGGTCAGGCCCCTCCCTTTAGTTACAATCTGATAATCAATATGTAGCGTAAGAATTATATTCTGTGCAGCCACTGTGATTTCAGCGGAATCCCTTGTGGTCGTATTAGAAGAAGACTTTCAGGTTCTCTGCCCTTCGCCACACTCCACCTTCCCCCCCCTTCCAATCTCTTCCTTTTCCTCTTGTGTTCTCTCCTCCCCCTCTCTCCTCCAACTCTCCTGGGTGCAGCCCTCGCCTGTCTTCGCCTGGACACCATCTGTTTCATAATATATAAAAGGACAGAGCCCCAAACCTCGTGTTTTCACCTCTTGTCTCATCTGTGTGTGTGTGTGCGCACACAGAAGCTTGTACTGAAACCCATGATAAAACAAATGGATTATTTACATTACCTCACCTAGATGGATATTATGTATTCTGTGTTTATGTGCTGCATCTGAATTCCAATTAGAAATAAGATTGTGTGTGTCCATGTGCGTGTGCATCTACACCCAATGCATTTGTTGGGTGTGTATGTGCTAAATGCCAATCCCTAAAACATTGTGTGTGTGTGTATGTGTGTGTAGATCTAAGTGTGTTCACTGTCTCTCTCCCATGAGCCTTGAATTTGTTTGAGGACCATCTGTTACTCAGTATTGGACATTTTCCTTCTGCATCCTGTTTTCTTGTTGTCTCTCCCTCTCGGTCACTCTTTTCTTCTAACGTGTTTGGAAATTTGGATAATTGCCACAATTGTTTAAGCTTTCATGCCTGTTCACTTGTTCCTGCAGGCGTCATCTCTGTCGTAGGGGTATCAACGCTAACTTATCACACATACTGTAGCTACAAATGACTTGTTTCATTTTCCATCTCCCTGTCTTCTTCCACCCCCTCCCTCAGCCCCCCTCTCTGTCTGCTTACCATCTGCTGTCATCTTTTGTTTCTGCTGATTTGGAATCAGATGACATCTAATCGATCAGCTTTGTAACCATGGCTGCTGAGGTGAGGAGAGAGGAGGGAGCCGAGGAGGGAACGAGAGATGAGACAGTACAGTACTTCAGAGGTTTTCAACCTCCAGGTGTGCGAGCTCACATCAAGAACTTTGACTTTATCCTGTTCATTCAATTCATTAGTGGTGGAGGAGCAGATGATCTAGATATACATTATTTTCAGTGACAAAGGAATGTATCACGAAGTTATGAACATGAATGATATGTGCTGAGATATAAAATATAGATATAGAACAAAAATTGCATCAAATTAGAAGACTAGGAAGATGGAATTGTTCTTTCAGTTTAAGATAATTGTCATGAATGTCTAAGTAATTGTCTTCTACAAAGGTATCTGTATCTTAATGCATTTGTGTAGGTGCTACAAAGTATGAATATTGCCTCAAGTGGTTTGACTGTATAATGATAAAAAAGACTTTTTCCCCATTTCACTTAATTTATTATTGAAGGAAGACCGGAAGCTTTAGATATTCATTATTTTACATGAAAAAACCTGAATCACAAAAACTATGAGGCAAAAGGGGGGAAGGGTATATAATTCACTCGGACTCCTTAATTGAGAATCACCCCAGCATCGTTCCATGAACCTTTGGACTTCATTAGTTTGCGAATACTGTATGTTATATTCCCATTATGGATTAAAATACTCCACTTTTCTCCTGTCAGTGGAGTACGTGTGCCCGTGGCTATATCCATTAAAAAGCAGGTCACAGGAATAGTAAAGGATGAGGCACTTTGGAACAGCACAGTGCAATAAAATGTAGTAAAATTAAATGGAGTAGTCTTTTTGTTTATATTAACAAAACAGACAACCTATTTATCCATCTAGCCACAAACAACTCTTGCATATTTTTAATTCCAAGTTGGCACCCTGTTCAGTTTTGTTTTCAGGCCTCCGCACAAAATTCCTGACTTGTACGGTAATTGAAAAGCAAGCATGGAAAAGAGGACGAGGAGAAAAACAAACCCGTGGCAAAAAATATAATTGATACAGAAGAGTGTGAGAAGAAAAGCAGAGCAGATGGATTTACTCTGGGTAGATAACACACCTGAGAACAACGTTGGGGAATACCCATGTGAGTTTTTCCCTGATAGAGAAATGCTAATGTTAACTCCTTCATACTTAAAAGCAGCCACCTCACTCAGCTGTGTATTCTAACTACTTAAATTGTACCTCAATTTGGCCAATTCAGTGAGACAGGCGTAACGGAGGACACCTGTTTCTATTTCTACAGGGGAATTTAGTGGAAAATGAAGAGGCACACAACATTAGCGAGTGGGAAAGAGAAGAGAAAGAAAGACTTTCACGAAATCCATCACAACACGCAGACAATTTACACTAGAATCAGTGACAGCAGACAACTCATATGTGGATCCATGGACTACAGACTGTACCGTTCATTAGTCGTCCTACTGTAAGTGCTCACAAGGACTTTCAGTAGACTCCCCTCCATTAATGGTGCAGCTCGGAGTTTGCTGTAACATACTCTGTCACAGTTGAGTGAACATCACTTCAGCGGTTTGCCATAAGGGGCTTTGACTTAAGAAATCATACCAGGCCTGCAAACACACAGGAAGTGCCTGATTACCCCAGCGGGGAGAGAGGAGAGCGGGGAGGAAGGAGGAAGAGAGAGAAAGGTGAGCACAGATGGAGATTCGAAAGCAAGACTACACTTAGAATAAGAATGAGATGGAAGTTGCAGTCATGAGATGCTCCCATGTATAGTGGCAGTATCCTGAATGCATGCACATACACAGGCACACACACACACAAGCACACACACACATGGATGATGTTATTGTTACATGGCCACACAATACATTTAAAATCTAATATGCTCTCAACTCCGGGACGGGCACTCTGTTTTCAAGGTTCCCATTGTTGCAATCTCAGTGAAATTCAGAGTCCTACGGCCATTTTGTTTATTGATCTAAACACATCAGGAAAATCTATGTGCTTATTTATGCCTGTATGTGTATGTGTGTGTGAGTGTTTGTGGATGGATGGAATTGGTTTTGAGGATGGTGAGTGGTTAGTGCTTACAATATGCTGTACTTCCTGACACACTATCCCCAAAACAAACTGATTCTTCACTTTGCAGACTGCATGGACTTCCAATGCACAGAATGTGTTTTGTGACATCTTTTTTTGGAATTACAAGAGACAGGCATCTCTCCTGGTTTTGGGATGCTCTGTTGCTAGGTAACTCAGGGTCACAGCTGCTGGCTATGCCAGACCCTTATTGTCTTGTTATGGCAGGACTGGGGGCAGTTTATCAGTCTGATACAAGAACACTACCACAGGCTGAACATGCAGTATGCAGGGGTGCAGACTTATTCAACACAAGGCCCCAACTCATGTTAAATAGAGCATCTTCTGCATTGGTCATGCTCACATTGAAAATTATTCATTTTAAGCAGCAAAACTGAAAATACCCAGCTTGAAACATGCAAAAAGAGATCAGCATAAAGCCTGAGCCGCCTGCCTTAGCCCATGCAGTCTTTAGTTATGATGATATTGTTAGCGTTGTCAGATGTTTATATTAATCTAGATGGATGCTTCCCCAGGTGTGCTGTCAGGAAGTGAAAGTAAGAGAATGACTAGATTACACTTTGCTCCCTTGAGGCTTACACTGTTCCCCATTATTATGAGAATGAGAACTCCCTGATGCGTAAAAGAACCAAAATTTCATTTTGATCTCCTTTCCCTTTCCGCAAAAATATTTTAATAAACTCCTTTGTGGGACTCAGAACTGTGTCACTGGCACTGTTTTCAGTCTTTGGTGTGCCACTTGATAGGTAGCACATACTGTATGTCACCTCAGCTCAGTGTGATGCACCTCGAGATCAGACTAAAATGCCTGATAGAGCATTTGAAAAGGTTCTGTCAAGAGGCCTCTTCATCAGGTTCACTGGCATTTTTTTTTATTCCTCTGTGTTTGAACCTTGAACAAAATACTGTAGTAAGAGGATGGTTGAGGTAAAGATGGATTTCATTCTTGATAATGATTTTTAAGATTATGCTGGAAAAGAAAATGTTCTCCTAGTTAACATCGTGGTCTTGCAATAACCTTCAGAATGTACTACAGCTTAACAATCTTGTCTCCTTGAGCAAATTCAAAGCCATGATAAAAGTCCATGTAACTGAGGAATGCAGTTGGTTTTTTTATGATGTGGAATAATATATGCCAACAATCTGCCTTCAGTTGTCTACAATCCTTCTCTGTCATGTTTTTACCCTGTGTACCTTTGTAATGGTGTGCTATCAGCTCTCGCTCAGAAAAGAGATTTTAATCTCAATGGACTCCCTGGTTAATTATCAACATGCTCTGTCACCAGCTTTCTTTCATTTTGTCGTGCTTTGTGAGACTTGGAGTTATGGCAGCTTGAAGTTCCTCTGCCCTTGGATTACACTGCGAGCAAATTATGCTCAGTGCATCTGCCATAATGTCGCAGAGAATGGATGAATGCATGCAAGTTAAAAGAGGTTTTCACATAATCATTCATTTTCACTTACAAGATATATATGTGAGAGTGATTTAGCACTGTCTGTCAGCATTTGAGAGCAATGACCAACACCTTTTACACTATTATCACAGCACATTTCTGTCAGGAGACATGAGACCTCACTTTTGGAGGTCACATCTGCATCATGAGAAAATCCTCATAACACCTAATGAAATCATGAGAGCAGCATTTTGATATCAGTTTCACAAGAATGAGCTCTGTGATGTAGTTTTCATCGTTCAAAACCTTTATCTTATCCAACAAGTACAACTTTTTATGAATATCCAACTATGGTGCACCTGGTACCGTGTCAGAGTCATAAGAAATGGTTAGAGATGATCAGATAATTCAGTGAACAATCGTATTGGAAATCTGTAATGATTTCCATAGCTGCAGATGATACTCCCTAGCAAGGTGGCCCTTGTTTATCTGGAAATGCCAGTATATGCTGCTCCCTGGTGGAGCATAACATATAAGTCAACTGCAGAAATTTAATTCTCCTTTAAATACATTTGGTTGTGATTTTGAAACAGGAGAGGAATTACCAGGTTAAAAGAAAAGGAAAAAAATCAAGCTTTTGCCTCTTTAAGAGATTATTTTTCCAGCTATCAGGACTTAAATGACTTGAAACTTTTTAATTTGTGTGTCTGCCAGGCAACGGTGCTGAGACTGTGCCAAAGGATCACAGTAAATCCTGGTGCAGTGTTTACTTGTGGCCATGCTGGTGATGAGATCAGTGACATTAATCTGTTAAAGGTTGTAGTCTGCATGCTTTACAGAGGCACTGTTCTGCCAATATATAGCCACAATTCACGACTCACCATCTGGATAGCTATTACTCACTTTGGCCTTAACCTCCGTGAGCCTTGGCAGACAATCACACAGGGTGATTAAAACATAAACAGCACCAAATCAATCTCTTGACTATAAGAATGCACTGAGGATCTGTCCCCATCTAGTGGTGAACTGTGGGAAGGAGAAGGGATCTTGGGTTGTCATATTTTTAAGACAGCAGCTGCGTCTTCTTCATCATGTTTATAAGAAAGAATATCTTCCCTGTCAGCTGTGTAGGCTGCTGTTGTTTTCTCTGCATGTTGTTATATAGAATATGCTATTTTACATGATTTGCTCAGGTTGTATCCCATTCAGTTTGCCCTTAATTGCATAATTTTTAAGCACTATGTGGAAGCCTAGAGTAACAACACAATTGTTTTTTCAGTGTGTGCAAAGCATAAAACTGCCATATACAAACTGTCGTAATACTGTGGTAATTTTCCTGTATGAATTATTTTCCTGTATTGGCCACATGATGGCCCTGTTGGCTCTATTTCCATATAATTTTGCAGTGTTGGTAGACATTAAATCAGCATGTGAGCCTCTGCATGAGTTTTTAATATGTGCAAAGGCTATAGTCTGCAAACTGCATGGTTGTGGTTTTTTGACTGCAGCTCCTGAGGGTGAGCTGCAGATGTTCCTTTTGTGTGGTCTGCAGCAAAATACAAACATAAGACGTATCATCTAAACAGGCTGAGATCATGTAGCGCAGTGCACTACAAGCCATGAAAATATACCTCCCAGCAAAATACATACTGTATGATGTCGTCCTTCAACAGACATGCTGCCAGAAGCTCCGCACAAAGGAAACCAACATACTGCGCACACTGGGTCATGGAGACACAAAGAGTACGTCTTGTAAACACCAGTGTGCATTTTAACTTTAAATCTGAGCTGATCAATCTGACATTCTTTAAAACTGAAATTACTGGAAATAAGTGAGACGAAAACTCAAATCATGTCAAATAAGTGAGAAGAAAGAGCACAAAGAGAAGGAGGCAAGAATAAAGTCAATAGTTGACAAAGCGTATCCATATGTCTCAATAATGTGCCGTCTCATGTGGAGTGTTTGCATGCATATGTGTCCATGTGCTAATATGTTGCAGTTGCTCATTAGGTCCCTTCTCTGCCCCCCACAGTGGCATGGTAGATGGTACGTAGGAATGTTTTGGTTCCCAGATGTGTACCAGCTCATGCTTGCCTTTGATGCTGTTGGTCAAAGTCCTTTTTTTTTTTGTTTTTTGTACAGGACAATATCCATGAGTGGGCTTGACCGCAGGCACCTACTTCTTAGACGAAAGTCAGTTTGAGTAAAACAGAGCTGAAAACCAGCAGCAGTCGAGTGAAGTACTGAACCATTCAACCACATGTGCTTCATGTGGCTCCTTGACATCAGACACTGCACACACCACATACTGTATATAGACGCACCAGGAGAAATGCACACGCACAAATATGCACGCAGAGGTCCATAAAATGCAAAGACAGAGATGCAGACATGCATGCACTGTGCGTTTTAGTTTTATTTGTTTGCACATATAAAATCAGGCAAGTAATAAAAACGAACAACAGAAAATGTGACAGCAGAGGTCAAGCAGCTGGAGGTTTATGTAGTACACCTCCCCTAAAACATCAATAATTGTAGAGTATATACAAATACATTAAATATTAAATAAATAAAAGAACTTAGTCTCATAAAGAAAAAAGAAAGCAATTCAAGAAAAAGATGAAAAATTCACACAAAAAACAGCAAAAGGAGGAGAGGTAAAGCTCAAGGTGCAGCAAAGAAAATAGATCCAAAGAAACACAGGGCTTCATTCAATAGATACGCAGATTAAAACAATGAAAGATCTGTGAAAAGAAAGCAATACGAACAACGACCAACAATGCTTGATATGTTTTACTGTGAATTGTGTGTTTATCAAGTGTTTAAAGAGATAGTATACAGATTTTCATCTGAACCAAAGACTACCAGGTGATTTCCTATCCCTGGTTTGATGTACTGGCTTACTAATGGATTCATGGAGGAATACGATCTAATGGCTGGATTGGTTGATTGATTAGCTTGATTACTGATTGACAGGCACCTGTGAGAGTGGGCGGTAACTAGGATAACAGTTGTATAAAAACAGCAGCTTTAGCCTTTCTTCAATATGAGCTTTTTTCCTATCAGAACGCCATCTGATTCTGTTACTCATCAGTTGAACTAGACAATTTGCTTCACAATGGGTGAGTTTTCTGCTCTGCTGTGTTTGTTTGCAGGGAGTTTTGACAGTTTAACTCAAAACTTTGCTCAAGCTTGAACTCGTTTGCTCCCAAAACTTCTGTTTGTACTTAAAATTTCAGTTGTTGGCAAATGTATGAGTTGATGTTCTTGGTCTAATCTGGATTATGTCTTTAGCAGCAAAGAAAGTGCTGATTGTCTATGCCCACCAGAGCTCTGGGTCATTCAATGCTGCAGCCAAAGATGCTGCTGTAGAGGCTCTGACTGCTCAGGGCTGCACAGTGGAGGTGTCTGATCTGTACAACATGAAGTTTAAAGCCCCTGCAACTGCTGAGGACATCACTGGTAGGAGTTTTAGCTGATATCCACTACAATGAAAGCTTTCAAAACTGAACTTGTTTGGGCCCACAAGAAACCTGTTCCTTCTCTGCAGGAGAAGTGAAGAACGCTGAAAACTTCCAGTATGCACAGGAGACCCAACTGGCATGGGAGGAGGGAAAACTTTCGGCTGACATCACAGAAGAACATCGTAAAGTCACTGAAGCTGACCTCATCATTTTTCAGGTATAGCGTGAGAAATATTCTACTGCCCTCTACTTTTTGCATTACAACTAACTTGAAATGTTATTTCTCAGTTCCCCATGTACTGGTTCACTGTCCCAGCTATCATGAAGGGCTGGATTGATCGGGTGCTGACAAAAGGCTTTGCCTACACGCTAGAGAAGAGATACAGTGAGGGAATCTTCAAGGTAAGGGATTGAAGTCAAGAAGTTTGCATTAATGGTGCTTTGTCTGTAGTTTTCCTGTTTGCCCAACTTGCCCTTATCTTCAGGACAAGAAAGCCATGCTGTCATTCACCACTGGGTCTTCTGAGTCCATGTTCAGTGCAAATGGCATCAATGGGGACATGAATGTCACCCTGTGGCCACTACAGGTACCTGGCAAAGTTTTTCTGGACAAGTAAACTGTTTAGTCTGTTGGAGCCAAATATAAATTTCACTTCTCAATCTGCAGAATGGCATTCTGCACTACTGTGGCTTCAAAGTTCTGGCCCCTCAGATCTTCTGGGCTCCAAACCACATCCCCTCCGAAGCCCGCAGCACCATGCTGGAGGCCTGGCGTACACGGCTGCAGGGCCTCCTGGGAGAGACACCCCTCTCCTTTACTCCCTCTGACCACTTTGACACGGAGAAGGGTTTCCAGCTGAAGCCGGACTTCCAGGAGAAGCATGCCAGCAAGGAGTTTGGTCTGACAGTGGGAACCCACCTGGGCAAACCCCTCCCACCCAACAGCCAGATCAAATCTGGGGTTTAAGATAGGTACAGAAGACTGGTCTCTTGGTTCTGTGCACAATAAAAGCTTGTACTCAAATCTCTTGCTGCTTCTTGGTTACTTAAAACTTGGCAAAATGTCGTGGAGTGTCTGGGTCAATAGAGTTAGTGTCTTAGTGTTAGGATTGACATGGTAATTTTCAAACTCAAGAAGTTCCACATGCCATCTGGCACTGCGTAGTTCAAATGTGTCTATTCCTCTGTACAGACATGCTGGCGACTAAAAGGTCTGTTGCGCAGGTTTGAGCCGCCCTACTCCCAACAAGTGGCGCAGCACTTTTCCCAGAGAAGCAGCTTTTGTTTGGGTATAGAGGAAAGAGGTGGGGGGCACTTGAGGAAATGGCCTTGTGCTCTGATGTTCACGCTGCAGCCTGTGACACAGGAGCTCTTTGCAAATCTCACAGCGGAGGTCTCACAAGGTCGTGTTTGTTTACAGAGCAGGAGTCAAGTCTGACAACTTCTATAGAGCCAGAAAATGTTCCGATCAGCTTCTTCATAATCTACCCAGCAGTTTAGTAATCCTGAATACATAGTCTCTTTGTGGTTCCCATGTAATGTTTGAGGACTTAAAGTCTCTGGAGAGAAAACTCTTTCATCTGGATGCACTTCTGAGCACACACCCTTCCATGCTTTACCATTTGTTAGTGATAGATGAGGATGTGGTCAAACTTCTTTAGAAACTACAGACAGCCTGAATTGCATGAGTCATTATGTGCTTTTTTTGTTTACCCCCCCCATCCCAAAATCTCAATGAAAACGCACCAAATGCACACAGCTAAATGGAGCAACAAATTGCTGCTGTTGCCACTTTAAATTATTTTCTTCTCTGGTTCCTTCCCTAGTTTTTGTGGGCCCTGTTTTGAAGAGCAGTCTATAATTGTTCAAGACAGGCAAGAAAGCTTTACTGTAGAGTGGTATCAGTGTTTGGTGTGTTTAGCACAGCGAGATCAGTCGCCGATCCAGTGCCCATCCTGCTTTCCCATTGTCCATCCCAGTTCTCCCACCCTGGATGGTGGGAAGGCCATTCTTCACTGGTCAATGGGAGGAAGTGGGCACCCTCTTCCCAGGCATGGAACAGACGACTCCGGAAAAGCAGTTCTGCTCCATTTAAAACTCAAATACACATTCATTCAGAAAATCTTAGCTGTATAATGCTGAGTGGCAGGTGGACTGAACATACAAACCACTACTACTACTCCCCCACCATTTCATTAAACACATGCAGACTTTTTGTAAATATGAAGCTATGACAAAATGGGAATGTTTCCCATATTTAATATGATGTCAACGTGCAAATCTATGGTATACATAACTTTGCTATACACACTCCAGCTCTGAGGCTAGGTTTGATTGATGGTTTAGATGGTTATGCCTTGCTGAGCCAAAGGAAGCTAAAGTGATTGATGTGTTTTCTGTTGACTGTTGGGTGTTTTGATGGGGCTGTAAATGAGTTCCTGTGTTTGAGCCAGATGTGACAGGGTTAACAACAGGTCAGCCATTAAATACTATGACCCACAAAAAAGGGTAGCATTTGAGCAAGAGGGAGATTTGAGAGAGAGGCAGAGAGGGAGAAATGCAGAAGAAGAAGGCAAAGGGGAGAAATTAGTGTTTACAGGGTGCGAACAGAGGGAGATTTATATCATCCATGTGTTATCCTTTCACTCTGTCAGGGGCTGCATTAAAATCTAATCAATTACCCCTCAGCTACAAAAACACAGGTTGTCTAACCCTGTGTGTGCACATATGTGAGGAAAGTGAGATGCAGTTCAGGGCAGCTCTATTAAGATTGGCAGCAGGAAAGGTCTGTAAATGAACCTCTACCGGTGTATACCTGCTCCACTCCGCAAAGCCCTTCACCCCGCTGTAGGAAAGGATTACACTCTCCTCCCCTGAACTGAAGATCCAAATGCCCCTTCCACCTTCGTCTCATAGTGTGTCCATTGTGTGTTACCCTCCATTAAGGAACTGAGGAATTTGCCCAGTCTGACATCTGAGCACAATCCGCCTCCAAAGTAGGCCAATCGCACTGGGTTCCCAAATCCAATTTGTCCTGGGACATGTAGACTGTTTCCCACAGTCCTTGTTAAAGGGATGAATTACGAGACTGATATCATTCTTGTGTAAATATACCTTTCAGAACTTGTGGACTTGTGGAAGTGATTTTCTTCAGGTAACATGTTACTGCTATACTGACTGCAGCAGAACACACAGATGACGCCAGACATCAGACTTCAGTCTGCTCTGTTTACGGCCTCGTGCATGAAGGGAGACATTTTTATGGACTTCTTTTCTCAAACATTCAGGGCATAAGTTGCACGCGTGTTTGCATTTGTGAGTGTGTGTGCATGGCAGAGATGATGTATCTCTCAGGGCACTTGGCTTGCGCTTACAGCCTTGCGAGGCTCATGTTTTGTTTAACAGTTGCTTAGATAATTGACAAAGCGCTGGACTACAACAGCTGCAGAGGAACGTGACTACAAATATAGCTAAGGAGCTCTGTTTTCTGCAAGGTCCAAAGTGAAGTAAGGGAGAATATGACTAAAAAAATAAACACTTAACTCCTTCCTTCCTATTTTTCCTGAACTTCTGGAGGACATGTCTTTCATCCTTTACTCTTTCTTCCTCACCTCCATTCTTCTTTTGTGTTAGTCTCCTCCTTTCTCCAGTGCAAATATAAATAAAACCACTGGTACTGACTACACCAGGACTTCTCACACACCTTTTGCCCCATAAGAGATTTGAATGTTCACTTGCTTTGTATTCCTCAGAGAATAAAACTGGATTTTACCACGCAGTGGCTCACACACCCTCAGATCAGGCTCTTGACAGGCACTTTAGTCCGCAGGGTTACAAGTGATACAGCACAGGCAAGCCTGCACTTTGCAACTCTAAAAGCCTCACACGGAAGGCCTGCCATAATGGTTTTGATGAATGGATGGACATCGGGCAAGGCCTCCATCCTGGCTCTGATGGATAGAGCGCATGGTACGAGGAGGCTGATGCGAGGCAGTAAACCTGTTTCATATTTAGAGGCAAAGGTTGAGTGTGACTGGGAGGCTCCGGGAGGGTTTTGGTGGTTTGGGGCGTCAGAGCAGGCTCAGGGAGTGACAGGGTTAAGACTGCAGTCAGGCAGTACGCTCCTCTCTAAATCCCCTCTATTTTGTAATGAGAAGCAGATCTCTACTATCTCCACCACAGACTCCAAAGTGATGGGAGAAACAGACACATGGTGAGCACTGTGCATCCCCTCCCTCCCTCACCTTTGATCCTTTGCTGCGTTGATGACTCCTCCTTTCCTCCCTATCTCAGATTCAATCTTGTTCACTCTTTCTTGCTGTCAAACATCAGTATAAACAATAAAAAAAAAGTTTGTACAAATGGCTCATATGTTGTTGTCGGTGAGTAACAGATGTAACTGGGGCTCAGAGTTATAGATGAGACCATGGGGAAGAAAAGAAAGAATGGATGAATGGGAGTGCTAGTGTCCCTCACTAGGAGCTCCAGGCGCACAGGGCTCAACTCCAGATGCTTACTGGGTTGCCACATCCTGGCTGTAATCCCCCTGCAGCGCCTCATTCACTTGTGTGTGTGTGATCGGTGGATAGGCCATGAATGGGAACCACCTGGGACGGCGAAAAATAGCTAGAGGTAATTTTCCATCATGCATTGCTCTGGTGGCTCAGATCAATCATATCCGCCACAGAGCCCTTACAGTGTATTTACAGTATATGTATCAATTTACTTGATTTTCCGCTGAACTGGAATGTTACTATGTCTATGTTAAGTCGATCTGTTTACCCTGCATGCTATTTACAAGTTTAAAACTTGAGTTCAGTGGCGAATTTGATCCCTGTGACAGTGATGCAACACTGAACCTTTCGTGCACAGCTGTAGGCTAGCAATGCAACACCTACAGGTAACGTAGCTGCTGTAACTGCTGCTGCAGGCTTTTTTTTTTTTTTTTATCGCAGTGCATTCCAACAGTCCTGATGGGCCATTTTTCATTTGCCGTGACAGGACAATAGTGGCAAAAGTCAGTCACCTTATCTGTGAACTCAGTGTCATCAGCATGGAGAAGCAACATTTTCCAAAGCAAAACATCAGGATTGTCAGGGTAGGATTACTATATTACAGCCGCAAGCGTTAAGGAGCTCATCGATGTGGACACCCAGTCATGCCCCAAGTAGCTATTGCCTGTCATCTATGTAATCCTGATGGCTTTTGGCTCTTATTGATCATAGTATATGTGTGTGCATGCATGTGCGTAGACATTCTTGTACTTCTATACTTTGTGAGAAGAACCAGCTTGAGTTTTGGAGTGAGGACATGGTTGCAAAAAAAATAAAAACAATTTTGGCTAATCATTTCCTTAAGGAGGTAGTAATGGGTTTGATCTTGGTTTTAGGGTTGAGGTTTGAGCTAGGATTAGATTTGGTTAGATGAGCGTTAGGATTAGGCATGCTGTGGCAACTGTTAAGGTGAGGGAATGAAAGTAGTCCATGGGAAGTCCTCATAAGGATAGAAGTATTTCAGTGTGTGTGCATGCACGTGTGTGCGTGTGAGCATGAAGAAAGAGTATAGTTGAACCCAATCTTGTAAACTGAGGCTTGGGGAAAGGAGAGCTTGCTTTTGTTTGAGTTACTATGTGGAGATGATAGACAACTTGACAAAGTTAATGGGCTGTATGAGCTATGATCGCTCATAACAGCCATGCGTAAAGGCATTGACAGATTCAGTGAGGTCAGTGAACGAGAGAGAGAGAGAAAAGGAGACAGGGACAGAAATGTAATATACAAGACAAAGTGCTATGAAGTAACCTGAAAACAAATATGCTCATACCTGTTTAACACAAAGGCTCTTGGTAAACTCTCACTTTTCCCGCATGTTTGACATTGAGGTGCTTCTAATGTTTCACACCAGGCCATTCATTGGCTGGTGTGAGGGATGCTCTGTCAATGTGTGGAATGTCTTGATTGCTACATTACGTGACAGAAACAATCTCTCTGCCAAATACAAACCTGCATGAACATAACCCAGAGAGACACAAAGGATCACCTCATCATCAACATGCGTAATTATCAACAACAACACGACACTTCCTCCCGAAACCCAAAGTCAGACGAACCTGCTTGAACTCTCCAACTAAAGGCAGCCAACCCTCCTTACATTTTTGTCCCGCTGGCAGGCAGGGCCTACAGATGGCTGTGGTGCGCCCCGATGGCTCACCTGGTAAACACGCACCACATATTGTTTTTGCAGCGGCCTGTGTTCAATTCTGGCATGGGCCCTTTGCTGCATGTCATCCCGTCTCTCTCCCTGATCTTTACTGTCTTTGTCCGCTGTCTAAAAATGGATGAGTGTCTTGGTCCATCTGTGAGTCTGTCCGTCCATCTGTCCAACATATCTCGAAATTGGACAAATTGTGATGAAATTTCGCAAGCACACTCATGATCCTCACAGGATGATGAACCCTGTCATTTTAGTGACCTCGTGACCTTTCCTCTTGTGCCACCATCAGGCCAAAATGTCAACTTTGCACGCAAGATATTGCAAAATGTGGATTGCCATGGTATTTGGTGAGCATTCATATCATATCTCAAAATCTGCTTGGTAGATTGCCATGAAATTTGGAAAACACATTTATGCCTCCCCAGAGGATGAACCCTGTCAACTTTGGTGATCTCATGACCTTTGCTCAGGCTAAAATGTATGGCAACTCGAATTCGCTAGACATGCATCAAGCCAGCAAGAGGCTTGGTGCATGTCCCTCACCTTAAACCCTCCCTCACACCCTCCATCCATCCTCATCCTCTAACCAGTCCTGCAGTTTTGACTTCCCTTTTCTTTCATGCATTCATTCTCTTCCTGTCTTTATATCAAAAAGACAATCGCATGTGCTAAAACAGAGTCATGGCAACTGTTACATAATGTGATGTGAAAGGTTGGCTGAGGTTAGAAAAGGTAAGCAGGGAGAAGACGGTTAGTTTGTAAAGGAATGGAGAAGTGAACATGCAGGAGGAGAGAGAGAGGGAGGAGGATCTGCAGAACAGGAGAGAGGCAGACTGTTTATAGGTATAGATGTGGTTGTGAATGACTTGCAGAGGGACCCTCTGAATGGGGATTTGCACCAAAATAGAAAGAGTCTCTTAGACCCCCTACAGCACAATGGCAAGGGCAGTCATTAGGAATAATGCGCTCAATC